>CAUYLG010029029.1:0-93390 GCA_963573385.1 Cacajao melanocephalus
TCAGCCTCCCAAGTAGCTGGGATTACAGGTGCACACCACCATGCCCAGCTAATTTTTGTATTTTTAGTAGAGATGGGGTTTTACCATGTTGGCCAGGCTGGTCTTGATCTCTTGACTTCATGATTCCATCTGCCTTGGCCTCTCAAAGTGCTGGATTATAGGTGTGAGCCACTGCGCCCGGCCCAATAAATATATCTTGAATATCCTTTCCATTTGGAGTTCCCCAAATTCATTCTCAGTCTCCCTCACTGCTTGTCACACATATGAGTATGACCTAGCCTCTGCGAAACACTAAGAAAGGAGCGAGGACAGGGAGTATGCCTCAGCAGAATCTAGTTTGGCCAGCAGGGTGGAGTGGCATCCAACTATTCATCATCATCGTCAGCAGCTGCAGGGGTGGAGCTGCTGGCATTCAGTCCCAAGCATCCTCAGGAGCTGATGAGTGGATTGTCTTTTCTAGAGCAGCCTCTCAAATGGCTAGGTGTTTCTTTCTTTTTTTTGGAACAAAATCTCGCTCTGTCACCCAGGCTGGAGTGCAGTGGTGTGATCTCAGCTCACCGCAACCTCCGCCTCCCAGGTACAAGCGATTCTCCCACCTCAGCCTCCTGAGTAGCTGGGATTACAGGCATGTGCCACCACATCTGGCTAATTTTTTGTATTTTTAGTAGAGATGGGGTTTCACCATGTTGGTTGGGCTGGTCTGGAACTCCTGTCCTTGTGATCCACCCACCTCAGCCTCCCAAACTGCTGAGATTACAGGTGTGAGCCACTGCACCGGGCCAGGTGTTATTCTTAATGGTGTAAGGGCCTGGATCTCTGGTCCTTCTATATTCCTTTTCAACTTGAACTAGCCAGAGCAGATTCTGGGTTATACAACAAAGATTACTTACTGATGCAAGCTGTTTTATATTTTATTCTGATATTTTATTCCTGAGACTAGCCCTCTCCTCCTTCCCACCACTGCCCACTATTTTTTCTTTACTTAATCTTTCTCAGATTATTTATTTGAGACAGAGTCTTGCTCAGCTGCCTGGGTTGGAGTGCAGTGGCATGATCTTGGCTCACTGAAACCACTGTCTCCCAGGTTCAAGTGATTTTCATGTCTCAGCCTCCTGAGTAGCTGGGATTACTGGCACTCGCCATCATGCCTGCTAATTTTTGTATTTTAGTAGAGACGGAGTTTTACCAATGTTGGCCAGGCTGGTCTTGAACTCCTGACCTCAAGTGATCCACCTGCCTCGGCCTCCCAAAGTGCTCAGATTGCAGGCGTGAGTCACTGAGGCCAGCCTAAATTATTTTTCTTTTCTTTCTTTCTTTCTTTCTTTCTTTCTTTCTTTCTTTTTTTTTTTTTTTGAGACGGAGTCTCACTCTCTAGCCAGGCTGGAGTGCAGGAGCACGATCTTGGCTCATGGCAACCTTTGCCTCCCGGGTTCAAGTGATTCTCCTGCCTCAGCCTCCTGAGTAGCTGGAACTACAGGTACCTGCTAATCACTTGGCTAATTTTTGTATTTTTAGTAGAGATGGAGTTTCACGGTGTTGGCCAGGCTGGTCATGATTTCTTGACCTCGTGATCCGCCTGCCTTGGCCTCCCAAAGTGCTGGGATTATAGGCGTGACCCACTGTGCCCAGGCCTAAATTATTTATTTTCATGATTTTTGAGGTATTTTTAAAAATTTCAGGCCTGGCACAATGACTTACACCTCTTAATCTCAACACTTTGTGAGGCCGAGGTGGGCGGATTGCTTGAGCCCAAAAGTTTGGGACCAGCCTGGGCAACAAAGCAAGACCCCATTTGTATAAAAAATATAATTATCCTGGTGTGGTGGTGGTGGTGGTGGTGGTGCCTGTAGTTCCAGCTACTCAGGAGGCTGAGGCAGGAGGATCGCTTGAGCCCAGGAGTTGGAGGCTGCAGTGAGCGGTGATTGTGCCATTGCACTCCAGTCTGGTAGACAGAGGGAGATCCTGTCTGTTAAAAAACACGGCTGGGCCCAGTGGCTCATGCCTGTAATCCCAGCACTTTGGGAGGCTGAGGTGGGTGGATCACTTGAGGTCAGGAGTTTGAGATCAGCCTGGCCCACATGGCGAAACCCCATCTCTACTAAAAATACAAAAAATTAGCCAAGTGTGGTGGCGTGTGCCTGTAATTCTAGCTACTCAGGAGGCTGAGGCAGGAAGATCACTTGAACCCGGGAGACAGAGGTTGCAGTGAGCCAAGATCGTGCCACTGCACTCCTGCCTGAGCAACAGAGTGAGACTTTGTTTCAAAAAGAAAGAAAAAAAAGGCTGGGCACGGTGGCTTACGCTTGTAATCCCAGCACTTTGGGAGGCTGAGGCAGGCTGATCACTTGAGGCCAGGAGTTCGAGACCAGCCTGGTCAACATGGTGAAACCTTGTGTCTACTAAAAATACAAAAAAATTAGCTGGATGTGGTGGCGGGCACCTGTAATCCCAGCTACTTAGGAGAATGAGGCAGGAGAATCACTGGAACCTGAGAGGCAGAGGTTGCAGTGCGTGGAGATCACACCATTGCACTCCAGTCTTGGCAACAAGAGTGAGACTCCATCTCAAAAAAAAAAAAAAAAAAAAAAGACAAAAAAAATTACTGGTAATCTCACTATCCTGTTACTAATAATAGCTCTTGCTGTTTGCCACAGACCTCCTTTGGTGTCTGTCAAGAGTCTCCAGCCCCAGAGCAAACCTCACAGGAACCCTCAAAGTGCCTACAGGACACTTGCTGCTTTTCTGAACTGGGAAAGCTGCCTAGAAATGACATCTATGGCTGGGCACGGTGGCTCACACCTGTAATCCTAGTGCTTTGGGAGGCTGAGGTGGGTGGATTACCTGAGGTTAGGAGTTCGAGACCAGACTGACCAACATGGTGAAACCCTGTCTCTACTAAATATACAAATATTAGCTGGGTGTTCTGACACCCAGCTACTCAGGAGGCTGAGGCAGGAGAATCACTTGAACCTGGGAGGCGGAGGTTGCAGTGAGCCATGATTGCACCATTGCACTCCAGCTTGGATGACAGAGCAAGAGTCCATCTCAAAAAAAAAAAAAAAAAAAAAAGAAATGACATCTATCATGTGATCTATCCCCCTTCCTCATGGAAAGGCTGCCATGTAGAGTTGTGTGCACTATACAGCTTGGGGCATCATTCACATTCATAGTCATTGTGCCCATGTGTAGTTATTAAAACACTTTCCCAACGTATCAGTGAAATGTCTTGAGGGAGGAGTGGCAATGAAGTTGCCATGAAACCTTTCTGAGACCAGGCTAGATGTTTCCTGGGACCATAAGCCTCTGTTGCTACCAAAAAGGACCTATGCCAGGTGAGGCACTTGGAAAGAGTCACTTTCATCCAAGCCTTTCCCCTCTAATCCTGTTACCAGACAAGTCAAGCTGGTTCCCATTATCCCCCTGTAAAGTTCTATTTCTTAAGTAATGTTCTATTTCTTGAGCAGAATGGTCGTTTTAGATGTGTTCATTTTATTATGCTTTAAAACTTAGGTACATGGTACATATATTCATTTTAAATGCCTTGATACACATAAAAAAGGAAAGCACATATATACAAATAATAATGCTACTGTCATGGGATAACCTTGAACCTGCTTAAAGTTTTCTCAGTTAACTTATTCACAAGCTTCAGTACTGTAACTATTCACTGGCAAACATCTTACAACACGCTATATACATGTAGTGAAGCTAGGGTTAGACATCATTGTCCTGTTAGAGTGCTCAGGAAGATGAGAACAATCGTAATGCCTTTTCCATGTTTTAAAAGATTACTTTATATACCAGGGTGATTCTCTTACAACTTGTTAGAATCTGCACTAGCAGTATGCACAGGCAGGCCACTAAGTTCTTCTCAGCCTGTCTCTAGAATTTAAAGCAGTCACTGAGCGGCAGAAATTTCTTCTAAAATCTATTATGTATAGACTGGGCACAGTGGGTCATGCCTGTAATCCCAGCATTTAGGAGGCTGAGGTGGGAGGATTGCTTGAGCCCAGGAATTGGAGACCAGCCTGGGCAACAGTGAGACCCTGTCTCTAGAAAAAAAATTATCATATAGAAGTTGGAATATTATTAGCTGCTACACTAAGCAGCACTGAACAGCCTTCCACATTTCTGCTCACTTGGAAAAACACTTGACCTCAAAAATGATGCTTTGGTGCAGGAGATACACAACGTATGTCAACTCTGACAGAGACTGTTACAGGTGCCCATTATCTTAATTCTCTTCTTCCTTAGTAACAGAATCCCAAGATGTTAATTTGGCCCATGAGAACCCAGACAGAATATAACTTCCCATCTAGCTTCATGGCTAGTGGGACCGACCCAGCAACTGTTTCAAATTTCAGTTTACGTAGTGTGCAGAACTTCTAGCATGTGTTCTTGGGGTGGGGGTGGTAATGCCCTCTTCCAGCTGGCTCAAATGCTGATAGGAAGTTTCTAGCTGGAGCAGCTGTCTTCAAGTAAGAACTGAAAGCCACATGTTGGCCCAGTGCAGTGGCTCACACCTGTAATCCTAGCACTTTGGGAGGCCAAGGAAGGAGGATCATTTAAGCCCAGGAGTTCAAGGCCAGCCTGGGCAACATAGCAATAACCTCATCTCTACCAAAAACAAACAAAAAAAATTAACCAGGCATGGATGCGTGTAGGCCTCTAGTCCCAGGTACTCTGGAGGCTGAGGTTAAAATGGGAGACTATAGCTTGAGCCTAGGAGTTCCAGGCTGAAATGAGCTAGAACTGTGCCACTCCACTCCAGCCTAGGCAACAGAGTGAGATCCTATCTCATTAAAAGAAGAAAAAGGCCGGGCGTGGTGGCTCATGCCTGTAATTCTAGCACTTTGGGAGGCCAAGGTGGGTGGATCATCTGTGGTCGGGAGTTAGAGACCAGCCTGACCATCATGGAGAAACCCTGTCTCTACTGAAAATACAAAATTAGCCGGGCATGGTGGTGCATGCCTGTGATCCCAGCTACTTGGGAGGCCGAGGCAGGACAATCGCTTAAACCCAGGAGGTAGAGGTTATGGTGAGCTGAGATGGAACCATTGCACTCCAGCCTAGGTAACAAGAGTGAAACTCCCTTAAAAAAAAAAAGTCACAGGTTGAGAATGGGGAGGAAAAATATAGACAGAACCTGGATCTCTGACCCTGCATATCATATGGCTCTGGAGTGCCTTCCCAGAATTTTATATGCAAGAGAAACTTTTTTTTTTTTTTTGTCAAGATGGGAGGGTCTCACTAAATTGCTCAGGCTGGTTTTGAACTCCTAGGCTCAAGCAATCCTCTTGTGTTGGTCTCCCAAAGAGCTTAGGTTACAAGAATGTGCCACCGTGCCCAGCTGAGAAACAAACTTCTATCTTGTACAATCAGCTGTTGTTTGGGGACACAGCCGAACTCATACATACGAACTAATGCATAATGCCAGGCTTCAGTCTAATTTCCTTAACTGAAAAGGCTAATACAAATGACATACTGCACCTGTGGCAGGCAGTTACATCTACTGCTAAAATAACATGAGATAGTTGTTTTCTGTAGAGAACATTGTGTGTCACAAACAGCAGCATTTTCAGCAACAAGTAATTGCCTTTAGACTAGCTTAAGATACAAAATAACTGACAAAGTCCCTTCCCACAAGAGAAGTGTAACGAGCAATTTAAACAAATCAAAAATGGCTTGTTTTATTTACAATACTCAATGCATCTTACAAATAACATATTTGCATTCCCTAAGTCTTTTGGAAAGTAATTCCAGTTTGTGCAATGAGTTTACAGGAAAATCTTAAGATATCTACTAGACATCTTAAACCTAAAACTCTAAATTTTGAAAGATAGTTCACACTGTAATAGAAGACTTTTTAATTAAGAAAAAACTCTGTAGTTCAATATTGCCCTCCAGTATCTTTAATGCAAATATAAACCAGATTAGCCTATGAAATAAGACCATTAGATTTGGGTGAATTATTCTGACCTCTCCTTCCCAATAAAATGCATGCACAACATGGTAAATTACATTAATCACATTTTAATACTTTTTTTTTTTTTGGACTCTCTCAACTGTTGTTTTGCTCAATTGGGGTACAGATAGGTAGGATTCCAGTCTGGAGAAACCCTAAACCACTACACTGTGTCCCAGAATAGGGAAAGATTTTCAGTATGTTTGTGGAGACAGGCAGGATTAAGGGGTTGAGTGGCTTCTCTAGGACGCCTTACTAGCTAACATAAGCAAGGTTCCCCTCCAGGCCTGATAAAGCCTGAAGAGGTTAGTTATTTCCCTACTAGTTCTGGAAGCATCTTATTCATGCCACCAGAGAACAGGCTCTCTTCCCCTGCTCCTCCCTGAATCACCACCTACATTTTAGTGCTTTCTGAATTGATGATGGAAACCAGTTCCTGTTCAGGTCCCAGAAACTGCTTTTTTTTCTTTTGAGATGGAGTCTCGCTCTGTCAAGTGCAGTGGCGAAATCTTGGCTCACTGCATCTTCCACTCCCTGGGCTCAAGCGATTCTCCAGCCTCAGCCTCCCTAGTAGCTGGGATTACAGGTGCCTGCCACCACACCCGTCTAATTTTTGTATTTTTAGTAGAGACAGCGTTTCACCATGTTGGCCAGGCTGGTTTTTAACTCCTGACCTCAAGTGATAAACCCGCCTTGGCCTCCCAAAATGCTAGGATTACAGGCGTGCCACCGTGCCAGGCCCAGAAACTCTTTTTATGTCACATAAAGATCTATGAATCAAGGTAAAGGGTAATTATCTTAATTGTGACAGATTTTGCACCTCATGCATATGAAAGAGAATGTAATTAATTTTATCATTTATATAGCTGCCATCTTTTTATTTTTGAGACGAAGTCTCACTTTTTCGCCCAGGCTGGAGTGCAGTGGTGTGATCCCTGCTCACTGCAACCTCCGCCTCCTGGGTTCAAGCAATTCTCTGCCTCAGCCTCCCGAGTAGCTTGGATTACAGGTGCCTGCCACCACGCCCAGCTAATTTTTTTGTATTTTTGGTAGAGACGGGGGTTTCACCATCTTGGCCAGGCTGGTCTTGATCTCCTGACCTCGTGATCCACCTGCCTTGGCCTCCTATAAGTGTTGGGATTACAGGCGTGAGCCACCATGCCCAGTCAGCTGCCATCTCTTAAAACATAAAGTCCAAGTCCTAGCTCTTGAGCCACAAAGAAGAAATAGAGGTATCTCTACACTGGATCCACCTCAGCTTAGCAATGCATCTCTGCATCTCCACAAGACACTTCTCAAAAACATCTGGTGTCTTTTACATCTGGCATAGGTGGTTGAATGAGGAGATACTAGGCTGAAGAAATAAAGTCAACATTTGATATAGCCAACAGAATTTTAAGATAAAGAAATGGTGAGGTAGAGTTGAGAGAGTTCAATTATATTGTTGAGCACAGACCATTTGGCACATTCTAAAATTAGATTCCCTATCAAATTCTTTGTGGTACCTTTACAAAGTGCTGACACCTTAGAAATCCTCCAACACCTATGTAAAGCTAACAGAATAAAGTCATTTGAAGAAGTCCATCCTTGGCTCTTTAGCTATTATCTACCCCCATATTAAAGCAAATAAAAAACAATGCTATCCATTTGCTGAATTTATTTAAACAAGTCAATTTAGAAATACCATAGAATTAAACAAAACTTCTGACATGTAAACATACTGCCATGTTCCTGAAACAGATGTTAACACCTGATAAAAGTTAATAATCACTTGTTAGGAAAGCTGTCCATTAATAAGGCCAGTCTTCAGCAAAACTAAAATCATTTTCTTTCTTTAGCTTTCCTAGTCTGACAACGCAATACTATTGAACCACAATCAAATATAACGACAACATTGGATGGATAGATCAGTACCATTGGTTACAGCTGTTAAACAGTTTCATTCTTGGCGCCACATAAAACAATTAAGCCAATCACATCGAATAAATCATGGCTTTTTTTTCTTTATCACAATTCACTAAGTGATGTTAATTATGGTCCTTGTCAAACACGTTTGGTAAAGGCTATTTACAGTGTACATGGCTGAGCATGCACTATTTATAGTTACAAAGATACCTGCCAGTTTTTTACAAGAGAATTACACAGTGCCTGAAATGGTGAAACATCTCACACATCATTTAAATCAATATAATTTCAAGCAGGAAACGTTCCTTATTTGACCACAATTGCAATAATTACATGAAAATTCTTATAAAAACACGAATCCCCTTCAAGAAATTGATGCATATTCTACACACTACAGGTTAAGGCAGTAAAAAAATGTATTCCTGATAACTGGAGGTCTTGACAATGTCAATTAAAGCTGTCTGACTCTAGTTTTTCATTCTCCATCATATACCAAAAGTTTGTGAATGGTTTCATTTTTAAAGTCAAAAAAGTATTAGTAACTAAGAAGAGTTGAAGCTGGAAAAAAGTAATTGCTAGGGAAAGGAAAAATGTAAATTGGATTTTGCCTGAAAGTTTTCAAATCATAAACAACAGCATTATTTATGAGTCTATCCTTAAATGTATAAAACAAATACATATAGTTCACTTTTCTTAATTTAAAATATACTGTACTTTGAACAATTCAAGTAATGTAAGACTATCAAAAATAACTTCATAAGCCATACAAGTGTCAACTGCATTTTCAGTATTTTAAGAACTTTTTAAAAATTGTAAACTAAACCATGACAGTTTAGTGAAACAAATGATAAATGACTTTTTATTTGCACTTGTGATTTAATACAAATTGCTACCAACAAATATGTAAAGATATGGCAGGTTATGCATTTGATCAAAGCACTTTGATTTAAGCATAAAACAGATTCAAATGTTACAAGTTCTGTGCATAAGATCCAAGGAATTGCTTACTAATTTGTAGGCAACCCTCTTTCTAATCAGAATCCTTTATTCCTCGGCTGCAGATGAGATAGGGCACAATCTGTTGTAAACAGGGCACTGTTGTAAAACCAGGATAATATTCTTAAATTAAGATCATTCTTGTTCAATTAAAAAGACTTTCCCAAGTGTCTTCCATCACTGAGTATATTCTGCTGACCTCTTAATTTCATAAATTAACTTTCTTTTGATTCCATTTTTATGGTGGTTGTGTCTGCAGTTTTGTTTTAAAAATTGGTTTAAATTTATATAAAACTCTGTACATGTTCACAAATTATTGCATAAACAGCATAATCTTCAAGACAGTGTTTGCAAACACATGTCCAATTCAGGAAAAAAAATTTCACGTTTCTCGTCTGGCTTTTTTCTTCTTTTTTATTTGTTTGGGAGATTCCCAGCTAGTTTCAGACTTGGCTAAAAAGAAAAAGGGGGGAAAACAAACAAAAAAAATTAGGAGGATAGTAAATACTGTCACATCTCAGTAATATACAAGTAGTAACTATGAAAAAATGCTTTAAAATACTCAAATTTTATGTATAAGTTTTCAAGCCCTTGTTACATATTTTAAGTTATTCTATGTCTTCCTCCCTCCTTTCAATGGTATTATTAGGTTGAACTACATGGAACTGCTGATATTCAACCAGTTTTAACCAAAAAAAACTTATTTAATATGGCTCAACCTAACTAATGAAAGAGGAAAATGGGCAAAATAGATACTAAAGGTAGCTGAAGAGAGTACAGGAGGAAAAAAAAAGCATAGAGTAATTTGTAGCCTCAAGAACATGTGCAGAGAAAAAGGGAGAGGGAACAGACAAGCAGGTAGGCATGAAAGTTCCCTCTCTCTGTTTTCAGCAATGTCTTCTCTCTTTCAGAGATAGACAGGCAGATAGACAGACAGACAATTTATTTATTTATTTATTGAGTCTCGTTCTGTCATCCATGCTGGAGTGAAATGGCACAATCTTGGCTCACTACAACCTATGCCTCCTGGTTCAAGCAATTCTCCTGCTTCAGCCTCCTGAGTAGCTGGGATTACAGATGTGCGCTAGCACACCCAGCTAATTTTTGTATTTTTAGTAGAGATGGGGTTCGCCTTGTTGGCCAGGCTGGTCTTCAACTCCTGACCTCAAGTGATCTGCCCACCCTGGCCTCCCAAAGTGCTGGGATTACAGGTGTGAGCCACCATACCCGGCCTCCTTCAGTTATTTTAACAACTTGGCCTTTACAACTGAAGTACACAAACGTCCAAAAAATTCAGCATTTTAAAGGAAGAAAGGGCTACTCTTATTAATCCATTAGACTTTTTTTTTTTTTTTGAGACGGAGTTTTGCTCTTGTTGCCCAGGCTGCAGTGCAATGGCGTGATCTCAGCTCACAGCAACCTCTGCCTCCCAGGTTCAAGCGATTCTCCTGCTTCAGCGTCTCTAGTAGCTGGGATTACAGGCATGTGCCACCACACCCAGCTAATTTTGTATTTTTAGTAGAGATAGGGTTTCTCCATGTTGGTCAGGCTGGTCTTGAACTCCTGACCTCAGGTGATCCGCCCACCTCAGCCTCCCAAAGTGCTGGGATTACAGGCATGAGCCACCGCACCCGGCAATCCATTAGACTTTTAAGATCAGAACCTTAACACAAGAAAAATGTAAACAGTACAAAGGAACAAAAAATGAGGATTACTTACTCTGTGAAGGAGGCACACTATTTTGCTTGGTATTTGACTTGGATTTATCTGTCTCTTGTAGTATCGGTGGCACTTGGGAAGAGCTCTTGTCAGAATCACTTTTTGATAAGATAACAGATGGCTCGGTAGAAGTAGCAGGTGGAAGAGTCTTGATAGGCTATTTTGGGAAAAAAATCTCATATTTTTTGGTGAAATTTTCAAATAAAGTTTAAATATCACAGTAATATCAAAAGGTTGTTTAGCAGCAATTCAATACTAATATGGTTTCCAGATAAGCAATGTAACTCATACCTGTCCTCTAGAGATATAGCCAAATCATCACCTATATTTATGAATATATGTTGAGATAAAAATGAAGGTATAAAATTATAAAATGTCTACTGAATCTCAAATAGGAATGAATAATTCAATTTTCATTAATTTTCATATTCTTATGTTTCATTATAAATAGGGTAATTTTAGGCTGTGCACAATGGCTCATGCCTGTAATCCCAGGACTTTGGGAGGCTGACGTGGGTGGACCACAAGGTCAGGAGTTCAAGACCAGCCTGGCCAATATGGTGAAACCCCATCTCTACTAAAAATACAAAAATTAGCTGGGTGTGGTGACATGCACCTATAGTCCCAGCTACTTGGGAGGCCAAGTCAGGAGAATCGCTTGAACCTGGGAGGTGGAAGTTGCAGCTGAGCCGAGATTGCGCCACCGCACTACAGCCTGGGCAAAAGCGCGAGATTCTATCTCAAAAAAAAAAAAAAAAAGGATAATTGTATACCTTTTTTTTTTTGAGACAGAGTCTAGCTCTGTGGCCCAGCCTAGAGTGCAGAGGCACAAAACAGCTCACTGGATCCTTGACCTCATGGGCTCAAGCGATCCTCCCACTTTAGCCTCCTGAGTAGCTGGGATTATAGGCATGAACCACTGAGACTGGCTGATTTTATACTTGTTAGCAATTCAATGGTTGTTGTCCATTTCCACCAACTCAGAACTCTTCAAAAATTTTTGTGAAGAACAGAAAGAAAATAGCTAACTTCTGAACTACCAGTCGCTAACAACCCCTAATCTCCTTCCCAACAGGTAAGAATATCTCAAATAGCAGCAACAACAGCTTCTGTTTCCTACAAGCACACTGTGGTTACCAGTTCTACTGATTCAAGCAACTGGTAACACTCAGGTCCAAATTTTCAGTGTTTTATCCAGTCTGGTAGTGAAATCAGAATGTTTAAGGCAGAGCTTAGATTCTTTTTCTTTTCTGAGATGGAGTCTCACTCTGTCACCAGGCTGGAGTAGAGTGGTGCAATCTTGGCTCACTGCAACCTCCGCCTCCCGAGTTCAAGCGATTGTCTTGCCTCAGCTTCTCAAGTAGGTGGGACTACAGGTACACACCACCATGCCCAGATCCACCAAGAGATTCACCTGCCTCAGCCTCCCAAAGTGCTGGGATTACAGGTGTGAGCCACTATGCCTGGCTGAGCCTTGCTTTTCTACAGCCTGGGAGCAGAAAGGAGGTAAAATGATTTGCCTCACTGAGGTATATCTGTTAATAAATGGTTGGGACCTCGTAATGGAAAAAACGTCAGTAATGTGGAGTGCCTTCCGGTTGTGAGAGATGAGTAGAAGATAATTTCACCCATTAGCTCTATCTGTGATAATTATCCTGAACACAGAAAGAAGAGTAAGTAATGCTTCTCTTGCCCCTATTCTTCCAGGCCCCATAGATTCAAGAAAGCAAAATGGGACAAGGACACAAGAGGAGGAAATGGTGTGAGCCCAAGTAATTACTAGGATTCCTTCTTCCTATTCTAGGTATCTGAAGTTGTATATGTATGTGTGTGTGTGTATGTGTGTGTGAGAGTGAGAGACACACACACACACACACACACACACACACAGGGTCTCAGTCTGTCACAACAGGCTGGTGTACAATGGTGTGATCTCAGTTCACTGCAAACTCCACCTCCTAGGCTAACACAATCTTCCCACCTCAGTCCCCAAAGTAGCTGGGACCACAGGTGCACAACACCACACATGGCTAATTTTTTTTGTATTATTGGTAGAGAAGGGGGTTTCACCATGTTGCCCAGATTGCTCCCAAACTCCTGAGCTCAAGTGATCCACCCACCTTGACCTCCCAAAGTGCTGGGATTACAGGCATAAGCCCCCATGGCCAGCCCTGAAGTTGTATTTATGTTGCCTAGTTTCTTTACCTTTCTTAGTGTTCCCTGTATTTATTTCATGTCCAAAATATTATTACTCATTTTTAATCTCCTTTTCCCCTCTATTCTCTCATTTATCTACATTAAGCCACAGGATGGATCACACATTCTTCATAAGATGGCTTCTGAAAATGATTTAATATAAAAATGTCATATAGAGGCCAGGTGCAGTGGCTCATGCCTGTAATCCCAGCACTTTGGGAGGCCGAGGCAGGTGGATCACTTGAGGTCAGGAGTTTGAAACCAGCCTGGCCAACATGGTAAAACCCCGTCTCTGCTAAAAATACAAAAATTAGCTGGGAGTGGTAGTGGGCATCTGTAATCCCAGCTACTCAGGAGGCTGATGCAGAATTGCCTCAACCCAGGAGGCAGAGGTTGCAGTGAGCCAAGATCACATCACTGCACTCCAGTCTGGGCAACAGAGAGAGATTCTGCCTCAAAAAAAAAAAAAGTCAAATAGACCCTTTGCTATTACACACACACACACACACACACGCACACAGAGATTTTTTTTTTTTATGACAAAGTCTCACTCTGTCACCCAGGGTGGAGTGTAATGGCACAATTACAGGTCATTGCAGCCTCAATCTTCTGGGCTCAAGTGGGCTTCCCACTCAGTCTCCCAAGTAGCTGGGACTACAAACACACACCACTACACTCAGCTAATTCTTCTATTTTTTGTAGATACCAAATCTAGCCATGTTGTCCTGGCTAGTCTCAAACTCCTGGACTCAAGTGATCCTTCTGCTTTGGCCTCCCAAAGTGCTGGGATTACAGGCATGAGCCACTGCACCTGGCTGCTATTATATTGAGATTGCAGGCCACAGAAGGTTCATCATTCAAGAGCCTATAACCAAGTTTTAAACAAATGTTCCATTTTGGAAGGCTGAACCATAGTTATACTATGTACATACACTGGGAGAAAATGAAACCAATCATATCTTCTCTAAGCCATCTATCCCTTGTATGCCTAGATATTTAAAAGAAGAAAATACAGTAAGTGGTTCCTGATTTCACTATTGATAGTTACGTGACTTTGGGAAAGTTATTAAACTTCTCTAGCTTCATTTATAAAATGCGTCTTAGCTTTTTCTTGGGGTTGTTTTGAGGACTAAATTAGTCAGTGTATTTTAAATGCTTAACAGTGCTTCAACAAAACATTACTTATGATAAAATCCTTGAGTCAAGAAAACTTTATTATTTTTATTATTTTGAGATGGAGTCTCACTCTGTTGCCCAGGCTGGAGTGCAGTGGCGTGATCTCAGCCCACTGCAACCTCCACCTCCCAGGTTCAAGTGATTCTCCGGCCTCAACCTCCTGAGTGGCTGAGATTATAGGTGCCCCGCCACCGTGTCTGGCTAATTTTTGTATTTTTAGTCGAGACGGGGTTTCACCATGTTGGCCAGGCTGGTCTCGAATTTCTGACCTCAGGTGATCCACCTGCCTTTGCCTCCCAAAGTGCTGGGATTACAGGCATGAGCCACTGCGTACAGCCAAAACTTTATTATTCTTAAAAATTACCTGGCTATTTTTGATGAGTGCTTCAGCTGGATCACTAGTGCTTATGGTCTTCAAGGAAAAAGCTTTTTCCTGTTTTGGACGGTTTTTAGAGGTATTTACGGGAAGCTCTTCTCTAATCTCTTTTTCTAATTCTTCTGTGTCCTACAGAGAAAAACAATCTGTTAGATTATATAAATCATTCATTCTTCATTAATTAAAATCTATGGCAGTGTATGTCTGTAACTCCAGCACTTTGGGAGGCTGAGGTGGATGGTTTGCTTGAGCTCAGAAATTTGAGACCCGTCTGGGCAACATGGTGAAAACTTGTTTCTATAAAAATTAGCTACGTATGGTGGTGTGCACATGTAGTCCCAGTTACTCAGGAGGCTGAGGAGGGAGGACCACTTGAGCCTGAGAGATGGAGGCTATAGTGAATTGTGATCACATTCCAGGCTGGGTGACTCTGTTACAAAAAAAAACAAAAAAAAAACAAAAAGACCAAAACTACAAAAGTACAGAAATTAGCCAGGCATGGTGGTGCATACATGCCTTTAATCTCAGCTACTCGAAAGGCTGGAGGCACAAGAATTGCTTGAGCCTGGGAGGTGAAGGTTGCAGTGAGCTGAGATCACATCACTGCACTCCAGCCTGGGCAACAGAGGGAAACTCTATCTTGAAAAAAATCCCACAAAAAACAAAAAGCACTTCACTTAATGACTTCAAGGAATAAAATGTTTATACATAAGTTAATTTTCTAGATAAATTAAGCTTACATAGTAAAAAGGGCATAGATAGGAAATTCCAATTTTGGCCATGCCACAGTCTAGCTACAAAATCTCAGGGATGGCTAGGTGCAGTGGCTCACCCCTGTAATCCCAGCAGTTTGGGAGCCTGAGGTGGGCAGATCACCTGAGGTCAGGAGTTTGAGACCAGCCTGGCCAACAAGGCGAAACCCCATCTCTACTAAAAATACAAAAATTATCTGGGTGTAGCAATGCATGCCTGTAATCCCAGATATTTGGGAGGCTGAGGCATGAGAATTGCTTGAACCTGGGAGGTAGAGGTTGCAGTGAGCTGACATCTCACCACTGCATTCTGGCCTGGGCAACACTGTGAAACCCCATCTCTACTAAAAATACAAACATTAGGCCAGGCGTGGTGGCTCATGCTTGTAATCCCAGCACTTTGGGAGGCCAAGGTGAGCAGATCACCTGAGGTCAGGAGTTCAAGACCAGCCTGGCCAACATGGTGAAACCCCATTTCTACTAAAAATATAAAAATTATCTGGTAATGGTGGTATAGGCCTGTGATCCCAGGTACTTGGGAGGCTGATGCAGGAGAATTGCTTGAACCTGGGAGGTGGAGGTTGCAGTGAGCCAAGATGGCGCCACTACACTCCAGCCTGGGTGAAAGAGCGAGACCTGTCTCAAAAACAAACAAACACACACCTCAGGGACAAGTCACTTAGTCTCCCCAAGCCTCAGTTTCCTCAACTGTAAAGTAAAATTTGTCCTAATTTTTTTTTTTTTTGAGACAGAGTCTTGATTTGTCACCCAGGCTGGAGTGCAGTGGCATGATCTTGGCTCACTGCAACGTCTGCCTCCCGGGTTCAAGCAATTATCCTGCCTCAGCCTCCTGAGTGGCTGGGATTACAGGTGTGCACCACCATGCCCGGCTAATTTTTTTTTTTTTTTTAGTAGAGATGGGGTTTCACCATGTTGGTCAGGCTGGTCTCCATCTCCTGACCTTGTGATCCACCCGCCTCGGCCTCCCAAAGTGCTGGGATTACAGGCATGAGCTACCGCGCCAAGCCTTGCCCTAATAATTTCTAAAAAGCTATACAAGCTTTAAGATTTACATTCTTAGAGTTTCAGACTTTTACAAAGTTTCAGCAAAATAATTCTAGAGGACATAATATGCTTAGGTATGTAAAGTAAGCATGAACTAGAATATATTAAATAGAGGCATCACTGTATTGTATCATTTTTTGGCAAACACATCCATATAAAATGGCTGTTCTTTTTAACAAACGGCTAAGATGATCTTAATGTTCTTCTGATACTGATGTTCTATTCTATGATACTTATTCAGGATAGTAGTGGGTTTAGATAGTCAAAATTTTCTATGAATTTAGGCTGAGCAGGTAGCTTTGGAAGTATGTGTGTGAAGTGTATAATCTTACAAAGTCAGAAGACATCAATTTATTTCCATCCTAAGTTGAGTTAAACAGTGAAAGACCCTATCAGCCACACGCCAACACTAAAAAGGACTTTAGGTCTGGCACAGTAGCTTGCATCTGTAATCCCAACACTTTGGAAGCCAAAGCAGGAGGACTGCTTGAGCCCATGAGTTTGGGGTAGCCTGGGTAGTATAGGGAAACTCTGTCTCTACAAAAAAAGAAAAAAAAAATTTTAGCTGGGTGTGGTGGTGCCTGCCTATAGTCCTAGTTGCTTGAGGCAGGAGGATCCCTTGAGCCCAGGAGGTCAAGGCTGCAGTGAGCTGTGATAGAGCCACTGCATTCCAGACTGGCAACAGAGTAGAACATCTCAAAACAAAACAAAACAAAAAGAGAAAAAACAAAGCACAATATAACCTTTTATGAATAGGATATATGTGCTATGCACTCAGCATAAAACTTCACAGACATCTAATTTAATTCTCAAAAATGACAGAACAAGATTCAGAATATAGATCTGACTCTAAACCTAGAACACTTATTCATTATATTTTTAAAAACACAGGAAACATTTTAAAAAAGGATAATCAGAATACCACAGACACATTCACGTTAATGATCTTTGCCAATATGTTAAACATTTCAGAATACATCTATTCTACAAAATTTCTTTTAAAAGGAGTTCAACTAATCCACAATCCACAAAATTATTATTAGTAAATACTATAAGTCAAAGAAATAAAAAAAAAACTTGGCTAAAATGGTTCTCAGGTAGTATTACTAACAAAGGATGAATGTCTCATCTGCCAGCTCCAGCTAACAAGAAAAGCATACCTATTTATAGCTATAGTTTGTTCATATCCATTGATCTTAGCTACTTTACAACCTTAATGTCCATCCATTTTTTACTACTGAAAAAGCAAGCTAGTATTGATAATAAGCTCATATCATTTATGAGGGCGTGTGTTTCCCACAATAAAAAAAAAGATACACATTTCCTTAAAAAGCCATGTAGAAACTTCTTCCAAAAATAGTAAGTGGCTGGGTCTGGTGGCTTATGCCTGTAATCCCAGCACTTTGGGAGGCTGAGGCGGGGGGATCACTTGAGGCCAGATCACTTAGACCAGCCTGGCTAACATGGCAAAATCCTGTCTCTACTAAAAATACAAACGTTAGCCAGGCATGGTGGCGTGTGCCTGTAATCCCAACTACTCGGGAGGCTGAGGCAGGAGAATTGCTTGAACCCTGGAGACAAAGGCCACAGTGAGCTGAGATCACGTCACTGCACTCCAGCCTAGGCAACAGAGCAAGACTGTCTCAAAAAATAATAAAATAAAATAAAATAAACAAAAAAATAGAACAATAAGCTCCCTGTCTCCTATATTTAATTAATTAATTACACAGTTATAGTAAGGGAATACAAATATTTTTAATAAGTTGTAATGTAACAGTATTAGTGCTTTAAAAAAAAATCTATACACGTTTCTAATAATATGATACATTTGAAATTAAAACATCTTTTTTTTTTTTGAGACAGGGTCTCACTCTGTCACCCAGGCTGGAATATGCGTGATTTTGGCTCACTGCAAGATCCGCTTCCCGGGTGCAAGTGATTCTCTCATCTCACCTCAGCTTCCTGAGTAGCTGGGGCTACAAGGGTATGCCACTATGGCTGTCTAATTTTTGTAGAGACAGGGTTTTGCCATGTTGCCCAGGCTGATCCTCCTGCCTTGGCCTTCCAAGGTTCCGGGATTACAGGCGTGAGCCACTGTGCCCAGCTTAAAATTCCATCTCTGATTTCATCTTTACTATAATTTACTTTTTCGTCCCCCAAGATAGGAGAGACCAACGAAAAAGAAAGAAAACATATGAGTGACAGGAAGACAAAATGTCTGTTGAGTAGATGCCAAAAAGGCAGGAAAGGATACTAAGTGACATAACTGGTAAATGCAAAGTCAAGTGAAAGACTCCACTTGTTATACATAGGGTTTTTCTATTTGTGCTAAATGTTACCTTCTAGTTACTCAAAAGTAATTTTTGTATATGTAAAATACTGTATCTCTTTTCCCATTTCACCATTATGTAATAAAAAATGCAGCCAGGTGAGGTGGCTCACGCCGGTAATCCCAGCACTTTGGGAGGCAGAGGCAGGCGGATCATGAGGTCAGGAGTTCGAGACCAGCCTGGCCAATATGGCGAAACCCCATCTTCACAAAAGTGCAAAAATTAGCCGGGCAAGGTGATGCATGCCTGTAATCCCAGCTATTTGGGAGACTGAGGCAGGAGAATCGCTTGAACCCGGGAGGCGAAGGTTGCAGTGAGCCGAGATTGCGCCACTGCACTCCAGCCTGGGCAACAGAGCCAGACTCCATCTCAAAAAAAAAAAAAAAGCAAGAAAAATTTGGAATTTTACTTATTTCTGAGTTTAGCAACACCTTTATATGAATTTTTTTAACAATAACATTTTTATTGTATGATATATTAAATGTTAAAGTCTATGACTTTTCAAATAAACATGATGTCTCATACTGTCTTTTATCTCTCCATATAATTCTTAGCATTTATACATCATCTTTTCACATATTAAGCAGGAGGTGCTTAATGAATGCTTGTTGTTTTGATATTTTACCTGTGCATGAGAGTTATCTTCACCTTGCTTCTTCTTTTTCTTTTTTTTCTTTTTAGATTTCCCAGTTGGAAGAGCTCCCTCTCCCTTTTCTTTATCATCATCTGAGACCTTAGGTTAAAAGCAAAAATATTAAAGAGAACCAAATGGTTACGTTTCCATTATTTAGAAAATTATTATGAAATAATTTCATTCATTAGGTTCAGTCTTCATTTTCCAAAATCCAAATAAAAACTAGTAATAAGTAATAAAACTGATCAAGAACTACATATTTAAAAAATAGCAAAATACGTGGAACCTCGTTCAGTGTGCCTATGTCAGCCATCACTCACTACAACATAATCAGAGAGCTGTGAAAACTTTGGTGTTTTAAAAACTCACTGAACAGGTAATTCTATTTTATTCTGAAGTTCAAATGTAGCGCAATCTGCATTAAAATTTATCTGATGCTGTTAAGAGAATGAAATGACAAGTTACACAATGGGGGAAAATATTTGCAAGCCATATAGTTCCATCCACAGAACTAGTATCCTTACAATATAAGCAACACTCAAGTTAAAAAAAACAAAATCCCCTTAGATAACATGCAAAAGACATGAACAGACATTTCACCCAAGAACATACACAGATGGCAAAGAAACACATGGAAAAAAGCTCAACTCCATTTGCTATTAGGGAAATGCAGATTAAAGCCACAATTTGTTATCATTATACACCTATCAGAACTGCTAAAATAAAAAACAGTGACAACTGCAAATTTAGGTAAGGATACAGAAAAAAACAGTTTCTTAGAATATTAAAATATGCAACTACCATAATACCCAGCGATTGTGCTCTTGGGCATTTTTTATCCTAGAGTACCAAAAACTATGTTTAGCCAGAGACTTCTGAAAACCTACGTATTTAGTGGTTTTATTCATAATAGTCCCAAACTAGAAAGGACCCAAATGTCCTTCAATAGGTAAATGGTTAAAGAAACTGAGGTACATCTAAACTATGGAATATCACTCAGCAGTAAAAAGATACTAACTACCGACACATACAAAAACCTGGATGAATCTCCAGAGAATTATGCTGAGACATAACCAAGGCCAGGTGCAGTGGCTGAAGCCTGTAATCCCAGTGCTTTGGGAGGCCAAGGCGGGTGGATTACCTGAGGTCAGGAGTTTGAAACCAGCCTGACCAATATGGTGAAACCCCGTCTTGTACTAAAAATACAAAAATTAGACGGGCATGGTGGCATCCGCCTGTAATCCCAGCTACTCAGGAGGCTGAGACGGGAGAATTGCTTGAACCTGGGAGGTGGAGGTTGCAGTGAGCTGAGATAGAGCCACTGTACTCCAGCCTGGGTGAAAGAGGAAGGCTCCATCTCAAACAAACAGCCATACCAAAAGGTTAGTATGTGTATGTGTATATATTTTATAATTCCATTAATAAAACATTCTTGAAATGATAAATGTTCTGTATCTTGATTGTATCAATGTAAACAGGCCAGTTGTGATAAGTAGTCCCCCTCTTATTAGCAGTTTGCTTTCTGTAGTTTCAGTTACCTGCGGTCAACCTCAGTCTGATATTAAAGTACTTTGAAAAAGAGAAAGTGAGAGATCACATTCATATAACTTTTATTACATTTTATAACTGTTCTATTTTATGATTACTGTTGTTAATCTTTTCCTATGACTAACTTACAAATTAAACTTTGTCGGAGGTATGTATAGGAGAAAACATAGTACATGTAGGGTTTGATATGTGGTTTCAGCCATCCAGTGGGAGTCTTGGATTGTATCCCATGTGTATAAGTGGGGGTGGAAGGTGGGGGTGGGGATGGCTACTGTGCTACTGTATAGTACTATAGTTTTTTTTTTTTTTGAGATGAAGTCTTGCACTGTCGCCCAAGCTAGAGTGCAGTGGCACGATCTTGGCTCACTGCAACTTCCGCCTCCTGGGTTCAACTGATTCTTTGCCTCAGTCTCCCAAGTAGCTGAGATTACAGGAGTCTGCCACCAAGCTTGGCTACTTTTTTTGTATTTTTAGTAGAGACAAGGCTTCGCCATCATGGCCAGGCTGGTCTTGAACTCCTGACCTTGTGATCTACCTGCCTCGGCCTCCCAAAGTGCTGGGATTACAGGTGTGAGCCACTGCACCCGGCAATACTAACAGTTTTTTAACATGCTACCACACTGGGGAAAACTGGGTAAAAGGGGTACAGGGGATCACTCTGTTTTATTCCTGTTTTATTTGTTTGTTTGAGACAGGGTCTTGCTCTGTTGCCCAGGCTGGAGAGCAGTGGTGCTATCAAGGCTCACTGCAGCCGTGACCTCCTGATCCTCTTGCCTTAGCCACCTGAGGAGCTGGGACTATACGCTGATTTTTTTTTTTCTCTTAAAAGAAATATTCGAGATAGGGGCTTACTATGTTGTACAGGCTAGTCTCAAACACCTGGGCTCAGGTGATCCTCCTATCTTGGGCTCTGAAAGTTCTGTGATAACAAACATGAGCCACTGTGCCAGGCCTGTATTATTTCTTATAACTGCATTTAAATCTAGAATTATCTCAAAATAAAAGGCTTAACTTAAAAAACTGAATTTGAAAAGTAATATCATTGAAAATAGCATTCTGCAGGACAAAAAAATACCTATCAAGTTAACACTGTTATGTTAGTATTCATAATGATGCAGAGGCCACACTAATCGTCTCTGTATCTTATCTATTTTTTTTTTTTGAGATGGAGTTTTGTTCTTGTTGCCCAGGCTGGAGTGCGATGGTGAAATCTTGGCTCATCGCAACCTCAGCCTCCCAGGTTTAAGCGATTCTCTAGCCTCAGCCTCTCGAGTAGCTAGGACTACAGGCAGGCGCCACCATGCCCGGTTAATTTTGCATTTTTAGTAGAGATGGAGTTTCTCCATGTTGGCCAGGCTGGTCTTGAACTCCCAACCTCAGGTGATCTTCTCACCTCAGCCTATAGTGCTGGGATTACAGGTGTGAGCCACTGCACCTGGCCACTTTTTTTTTTTTTTGAAGATAGTCTCACTCCGTTATTCAGGCTGGAGTGAAGTGGCTCACTGCAACCTCTGCCTCCTGGGTTCAAGCAAGTCTTGAGCCTCAGCCTCCTGAGGCTGGGATTACAGGCATGTGCCACCATGCCTACCTAATTTCTTTCTGTATTTTAGGTACAGATGGGGTTTCCCCATGTCGGCCAGGCTGGTCTCAAACTCCCAACCCGCCCACCTCAGCCTCCCAAAGTGCCGGGATTATGGGTGTGAGCCACTGGGCACAGTCTCAATTTTAGTGTATGTGCTGCCAAAGCCAGCATTGTAGTTTGTTTCTTTTTCCTTTTTTTTTTTTTTGAGAGAGTTTCACTCTTGTTGACCTGGTTGGAGTGTAACAGCACGATCTCTGCTCACTGCAACCTCTACCTCCCTGGTTCCAGCGATCCTCCTGCTTCAGCCTCCTGAGTAGCTGGAAGGAATGCACCACCATGCCCAGTGGATTTTTTTTGTATTTTTTAGTAGAGATAGGGTTTCACCATGTTGGTCAGGCTGGTCTGGAACTCCTAACCTCAGACGATCTGCCCAGCCTTGGCCTCCCAAAGTGCTGAGATTACAGGCATGAGTCGCTGCACCCAGCCAGGATTGGTCTTTAAAACAGGATACGGTACTAATGGTAGGAGGAGGAGTAAATAAATGCAGAGGGGACAGTTGACAGGCAATATGAAAGTCAACAGCAGGGAAAGGGGTTTTAGACTGGACCTACAAAAAGGCTTGTTAGTACAGTATCTTAATACATAATACTTTAATACATAGTAATCATTCAGATGTTGGTTGGACATTTAACACATAAAATACATGAAAGGAATTTAAAGACTTTATCATGCATCATAGGAATTCTTTTTCTATATTCAGAGATTATCTTTTATATTTCTTTTTTTTTCTCTGTTTTTGCTATTGTATCTTTTACATTTCTTTTTTTCTTTTTCCTTTTTTTTGAGACAGAGTCTTGCTCCGTCGCCAGGTGCCAGGCTGCAGTGCAGTGGCGTGTTCTCAGCTCACTGCAACCTCCACCTGCCAGGTTCAAGCAATTCTCCTGCCTCAGCCTCCCGAGTAGCTGGGACTACAGGCGTGCGCCCCCACACCCAGCTAAGTTTTGTATTTTTAGTAGAGACAGGGTTTTACCATGTTGGCCAGGATGGTGTGGATCTCTTGACCTCATGATCCGTCCACCTCGGCCTCCCAAAGTGCTGGGATTACAGGCGTGAGCCACTGCGCCCGGCCATCTTTTACATTTCTAAGCAAAGTGAGCTGTCATCAAAATGTTCATCAGTTGGGGAATGGAAAGATGTCATATTTTTATACAACAGCATATTAGAAGTTAAAAATGAACTAAAGCTACATTATTAGCATTACAAATAGAATCTCAAAAACATGCTGAATGATAAGCAAGTTATAGAAAGATAGAATATGTCATTTATGTAACTTTTACATGTGGATACAAATAAATTTATAGAAAAATTGATTGGATAGACACAGAAGCTGTTCACAATTTTGGTTACCACTGGGAATGCAGTATGAAAATGGGACTGGGAAGCAGTATAAGGGAATTTGAAATTTATCAGTAATGTCCTTTTTATTTAAAGATTTAATATACATTTATCAAAATCTCAGCTCTTTCATGGGAGTTAAAAGATGTGGAGTTGATTTCAGCATCTTCCCATTAATGAAAATAGTGTTTTGTCATGGAACTACGTTTCTTGTGTGGTTGGATTATAATGAAGTGATAAGCTGACTGCAGAAGGTCCTTGTGACCTGAGTATCATTCATGAGATGCATCTACTCATATGGGATTTTAATCATTACAAGACCTTGAAACAGTTTATGGATGTTTCTCCACAACTGGAAGCCAGCTAGTCTAGACTGAAAATCTCTTAGCTAACTTTGTGCCAGATTTTGTTTTGTTTTTTCCATGTCATTGGAATTTCTGTAAGCTGTTTGGTAGCTCGAGAGACCACCAAAATCATCATAATAACTATAGTGCTGAGTAGAGAAACAGCAGTTACTTAGATCATCTCTTCCTGTAAAGATAGTCTAGGAATCTAGGTTGTCATTTTTGAGAGCAAACAAAAAGCATTTTCCATAGAAAGTTAAATTACATTGCTTGCAGGCTGGGTGGATCACTTGAGGTCAGGAGTTTGAGACAAGCCTGGCCAACATGGCAAAACCTTATCTCTATTAAAAATATAAAAATTAGCTGGGCATGGTGATGTATGCCTGTAATCCCAGCTACTTGAGAGGCTGAGGAGGAAGAATCGCTTGAACCTGGGAGGTAGAGGTTGCAGTGAGCCAAGATCATGGCACTGCACTTCAGCCTGGGAGACAGAGTGAAACTTCATTTCAAAAAAAAAAAAACAAAAACGGGCTGGTACAGTGGCTCCCGCCTGTAATCCCAGCACTTTGGGAGGCCGAGGCAGGTGGATCATGAGGTCAAGAGATGGAGACTATCATAGCCAACATGGTGAAACCCTGTTTCTACTAAAAATACAAAACTTACCTGGGCGTGGCGGTGTGCGCCTGTAGTCCCAGCTACTAGAGAGGCTGAGGCAGAAGAATTGTTTGAATCTGGGAGGTGGAGGTTGCAGTGAGCAAAGATTGAGCCATTGTACTCCAGCCTGGTGACAGAGCAAGACTGTCTCAAAGAAAACAAAACAAAACAAAACCAATCCATCCACTTGTTAAAGGCTTCTGGATCCTCTTCTGGCACCTTACTCTATCAGTCAAATCTTCCTTTTTTTTTTTTTTTTTTTAAAAGAGATTGGGTCTTGCTATGTTCAAATGATCCTCCTGACTCAGCCTCCTGAATAGCTGGGACTACCAGGCATGCATCACTGTGCCCAGACTATGTTTAACTTTTTACTTTATTCTAGATCCTTTCCCTTTGTATTGACAGACATGTTAAAACAGGGGTTGGCAAATTACAAATATAGCCGAGCATAAGTTCTTACAAGTAAAATTCATTTCCATATCATCTATGGCTGCTTGCTATATAGTTGAGTAGCTGCAACGGAATAGACGTCTCTTTAATAAAGACTGTGCAGGCCAGACACAGTGGCTTACACCTGTAATCCCACCACTTTGAGAGGCTGAGGCAGGAGGGTCACTTGAGGCCAGGAATTTGAGGAACCCATCAAGAAAGAAAGAAAAAGAAAAAGACTGCTGACCCTATACTGAAATCTCTACTACCATTAAAATACAACCCCCACAAGCCCAGCAAAACCATTCCTGATACCATGTGTTGCTATTATTAAGAAAAGAAAGAAAAAGAAAGAAAGAAAGGAAGAAAAGAAAAAAAGAATTGTTGACCCTACACCAAATCTCCCCAGTCATTAAAATACAACCCCCACAAGCCCAGCAAAACCATTCCTCATACCATGTGTTGGGTGGGAGGGAGGGAGGAAGAAGGAAGACTGTTGACCCTAGGGAGGGAGAGAAGGAAGGAAGGAAGACTGCTGACCCTACACCAAAATCTCCCCTATCATTGAAATACAACCCCCATAACCCCGCAAAACCATTGCTGATATCACGTATTGCTATTATCCACTATCTCTCCTCCATTCCTATCCAAACTTACTAGCACTTTTTTTTTTGAGACAGAGTCTTGCTCTGTTGCCCAGGCTGGAGTGCAGTGGCATAGTCTCAGCTTACTGCAACCTCCATCTCCCAGGTTTAAGCAATTTTCCTGCCTCAGCCTCCCCAGTAGCTGAGATTATAGGCGTCCACCACCACACTCAGCTAATCTTTTTTTTATTTTTAGTTAAAGACGGGGTTTCACCATGTTGGTCAGGTTGGTCTTGAACTCCCGACCTCAGGTGATCCACCCGCCTTGGCTTCCAAAGTGCTTGGGTTACAGGCATGAGCCAATATTTTTAGTAGAGATGAGGTTTCACCATGTTGGCCAAGCTGATCTCGAATTCCTGAACTCAGGTAATCCATCTGCCTTGGCCTCCAAAAGTGCTGGGATTACAGGCGTGAGCCACCACACCTGCCCTGTTATTAGCACTTTTTACTCCTCATTCACTCAGCTTACTGCAATACAATTTCTATTCCAAAAATTTTAATGAAACTGTTCTAAATTACTGGAACGCAAATCCAATGATATTTTTCAGTCCTGCTGTTACTAATTGGTTTGCTGTTTCTGATGCTGTTGATTACTGTCTCTCTGACCCTCTAAATTGTGTCAGCCTCTGTGACCCAGAATTCTCCTTCAGTTGCTTTATTTTATAAATAGAGATGGGGTCTTGCTCTGTTGCCAAGGCTGGCCTTGAACTCCTGGGCTCAAGCAATCCTCCTGCTGTAGCCTTCCAAAGTGATTACAGGCGTGAGCCACCATGCCCAGCCTGTCTTTTTCATTAACAAATAAACACCCAGCAATCTCTTATACTCACCTTTTGATCATCAGGAATTGGTTCCTGGGACTTTAGAAGTGAAGCTCTTTCTTCGTCTACCCAGTTGCCCCACTCTTCTGCTGGTGCATTCCAATCAGAGTTGGGATCAGCAGAAGACAGACCATCTAAAATTCAACAGTGTGAATTAGGCGTCTTGTCATTTTTGCCGTAAAGTAAAAGGCAAAAACTAAAAATTCCTTATGTTTAACTAAGCTGTAATTTTAAGCTATTGTTCTGTCTCCCAAGCACATTTTAAGAGCCAGAAAAAAAAACAGTAACATGAAGGTAACAATCTTTATTCAACTTCTGCTAGGCATATCATATGAGTAAGTGGAATTTCTAAGAAATTCCAGAAAATTTATTAGCCATTTGATTTCACTCTCTCTGCTTCCTTTGTTATCAGTTTTCTAAATTTCTTTATCCATTTTTAACTTGGTCTAGGACCTGGTTGTTTTCTCCTCTGACTATTACAACATTTTTGTAATTGATTTATTTTCTAGGGTACAGAATTAATTCTTAACAGCAGTACCAAAATTATACTCCCTACCTGTCATTTTATACTACACCTCTCCTATCCTTATGAGCTTTTCAATATTAGGTTCTTCAAATTCACGAAGTCATGACAATATTCAACCTCTTATTTTTCTCCCCCTTTTTTAATACTTAACCTATACCTTCTTATATTTTTTAGAACATTCAATGTGCCTTTTATCCAATCATTCCAAAAGCATTTGAATAACTTTCGAGGCTTCAATCATCATTTATTCTCAAAAATAAATTTTATTCTAGACTTCTAGATCCCTTTCTCTCACTAGAGGAGGCACTGAATTTTTAACTCCTTTAGGAAGCTATCACTAACTTACTCTAAAAGGAAAAAACAGTCTTTGCCTTTACCCAGGTTAAATAAGTAGCTCTCAAAATTAATTATTCACTTCTTTCCCTGCACATTCTATATATGTTCCTGTAAATCTACTTATAGTCAGGTTTAATTTATAATGGTTTAAGATGACAAAGGTTAGGCTTTATTTCCAAATGGTTAACAAGTTGTCCCAACATTGCTTAACTGAAAAATCCAATCATTTCCCACTAATACCGAATGCTACTCTTATCAAATACTCAATTCTTCCCCCCTCCAGTGCCCAGTGCCCCTGAGATGGAGTCTTGCTCTGCCCCCTAGGCGGGAGTACAGTGGTGCAATCTTGGCTCACTGCAACCTCTGCCTCCCAAGTTCAAGCTATTCTCCTGCTTCAGCCTCCCGAGTAGCTGAGATTACAGGCACATGCCACCACACCCAGCTAATTTTTGTATTCTTAGTAGAGACGGGGTTTCACCACGTTGGCCAGGCTGGTCCTGAACTCTTGACTTCGTCATCTGCCTGCCTTAGCCTCCTAAAGTACTGGGATTATAGGCGTGAGCCACTGTACCCGGCTTTACTCAATTCTTTCTTTTATATGCATTTCAGTCTGTTTCTGGAATTTCTATTGTATTCCACTGATCTATTCCTGGGATAGTGCTATACATAACTCTGTAAAACATTTTTTCGTATCTAGAAGGACAAATCTTTTTGCATTATTTTTATTTACTTTTTGCTATTATTTTTCCAGGTGAACTTTATAATTGTTTTTGTTTAACAGGAAGATATAATACATTTTTATGAAGGTTTTAAAACCTATGTTTTGGAAGAATATATAACAAACTGGGAAAATGCTCACAGAAAAAAAACATAGACAAAATTATCTACACAGTATGATCTCAAATTTGTATTTTAAATTTATATATATATATATATAATTTAAGAGAGAGGGTCTTATTCTGTCACCCAGGCTGGAATGCAGTGGTATAATCATAGTTCACTGCAGCCTTAACCTCCTGAGACTCAAGTGATCCTTCTGCCTCAAGCTCCCGAGCATCTGGGACCATAGGCATGTGCCACCATGCCTAATTTTTGAATTTTTTGTAGAGATGGGGTATCATCATATTGCCCAGGTTGGAATAATAAATATATTTTAATAGTGGAATTATGTCTATCCAATCCTTTATTAAGCACTTACTATATGCTAGAACTTGAGCTAGGTAGGTACTAGAGATACAAAAATAAGTAAAACAGAATCCCCCCACATGTGCAGCTCATAGTCTGTCTATTCAGGGGTGAAGATAGGTAAGTATAACAAACAATTAAATACAGAGTAATAGATTCTGCTATGGGGGCTCTGGAAACAGAAAAGAGTAAGCTAGCAGAGGACAGGGAGAGACAACATAAGTAAGAATTTATAGTCTACTGGAGGAAAAACATGGAACAGGTGATTACAAGTGTGAAATGTGTTACAAAAAAGGAAGTCCCTTCCTGTATTTCTAAATTCACCATAAAGAGCAGGTATCTGGAATCAGTATTACACAGTAACACAGAAGCGAAGAGCACAGGCCTTCACGTCAAACAAATGCATATCTGAATATTGTTCTACCACTTAAGGTGATTTTGGTCAAGTTTCTTTTTTTGTTTGTTTGTTTTTTTTGAGATGAAGTCTCACTCTATTGCCAGGCTGGAGTGCAGTGGCGCCATCTCAGCTCACTGCAACCTCCGCCTCCCAGGTTCAAGCGATTCTTCTGCCTCAGCCTCCCGAGTAGCTGAGACTTCAGGTGTGCACCACCATGCCCAGCTAACTTTTCTATTTTTTAGTAGAGAGGGGGTTTCACCATGTTGGCCAAGATGGTCTCAGTCTCTTGACCTTGTGATCTGCCTGCTTTGACCTCCCAAAGTGCTGGGACTACAAGCCTGAGCCACCTCACCCTGCCTGGTCAAAAGTTTCTTAATGGGCTCTATTATCAACTTCATAGGATTGCTGAGAGGATTATATGAAATACATGTAAATCAATTCATGGCAATGCAGGAAGTGCTCAATAAGTGGTAGCTATTGTTTGTATTATCACTGATGATATTAAAACCAGTGTCTAATCTATAAGGCATGTATAGCTAAAAATTTATTTCTTATAATTCTGATGAACCTCTCAGTAAGATATACTTCATATGTAAGATATACTTCAATCTAGTAGGTGTCTGGAACCAACTACCCATCTTATGCCAAGCATTCATTAATAATACTTTAAGTAGGTTCATATGACAAGCTATCACTGGCTTTGCTTAAATCTCACAGATAAGAAACCCAGATTTAGAAAATCGCTGTCCATAACATGTCTCTAAGGCTTCTTGCCAGAAAAGAAACTATCAAGTAGAAAAAGGTTTAGTCAATTGAATGGGCAATATACCAACATATCACCCATTTTCTTAATACAGGTGGTGGTAAGTGGATAAAAATCGAGTAAAATGCTTAGTAAAATTATTTTTTATTTTTTTATTTTTGACAGGGTCTCGCTCTATTGCCCCGGCTGGAGTGCAGTGGCAAGATCATAGGGCACTGTAGCCTCGACTTCTCAGGCTCATGTGGTTCTTCACTTTGGCCTCCTGAGTAGCTGGGACTATAGGCATAGGTACCATGCCCAGCTAGTTTTTTCTTTTTTTTTTAGAGATGGGGGTCTCATTATGTTGCCTAGATTGGTCTTGAAAGCATGGGCTCAAGACATCCTTGCACCTTGGCTTCCCAAAGTGCTGAGATTACAAGTGTGGGCCATGGCACCAGCCTGAGGAACTAATTCTTAAGATTCATAGGCCTAATATACCAAAATTTTTTTTTTTTTTTTTTTTTTTTGAGATAGAGTCTAGCTCTGTTGCCCAGGCTGGAGTGCAGTGGCGCGATCTTGGCTCACTGCAACCTCTGCCTCCTGAGTTCAAGCAATTCTCCTGCCTCAGCCTCCTGAGTGGCTGGGATTACAGGCACGCACCACCATGCCTGGCTAATTTTTGTATTTCTAGTAGAGACAGGGTTTCACCATGTTGATCAAGCTGGTCTGGAACTCCTGCCCTCGTGATCCGCCCGCCTCAGCCTCCCAAAGTGCAGGGATTACAGGCGTGAACCACTGCGCCTGGCCGCCAAAAAACTTCTCAGATATAGTTCCCTTAAAAATGATTTACAGTATAGTTTGCTCCAATTATAAATTATTTCTCATCGTTAAAGTTTTCCATTAGTCTGCCAATGTCTTTTTAAAGAGCTATGCTGGTTTTCTTTAAAAAAGGGTAAGGAATTTGTCTCTCCATTTAATTTGCTTGTGGAATAATGTTTTAGGTTTAAGCAACTCATTGCTGGCCTTTATTTGGTGGTCAGCTGTTTCTTGTCACAACTTAATTCAATGTAAACTTTAATAACTTTTTAACAAAAGAAAACAATTATGTTGGAAAGACATTCTCTAGTGTTTAAACAGACAATATTAGTTAACCACATTGGGTAGACTAATTTTGCCACTAGAAGGATACCAACAGCAGCATTTACTGGATATTTACTATACGTGAGGCAGTGTTCTAAGTGTTTTACATATATTAACTCATTTAATCTTCTCATCTGTACTGTTGGGGAGGAATTACTATTTTTACAGATGAGAAAATTGAGGCATAGAATAATCATGTAACCAGCATAAGGACAATGGCAAGGAAGTTAAGACTGAAACTCAGGTAGTCTGTCCCGAAACCTCATGCTCTCAACCACTCTGTTATGCTACAGCTAATTCATTCATTCCTGAATGCCAAGAAAAATTTCTATTCAACATCTGACTTTTTACATGGGTTACAATGATGCTGTTCTTTTATGGTCAAGACAGTAATAGATTAACATATGTCTTCAAACTGGAGGGTCAATATATTAATTATATCATAACGTAAATGGAAATCTAATGTCATATACTTTGTGGATTAGTAATCTCAAATACTAAATCATTCATTTTAGAAATTCAGAAGTAATAATTAAATTCACTGAGCACCAAAAAAACCAGCTGCATTAAAGATGGTGACACAGAAAATAAAATTTACAGAGAAAATGTTTAAGAGAAACTCTGGACCTAATACAGCATAACAAACTTGAGGAAGATGGTGTTTCTGATATATATTACTTTGATTAAGTACAGAATCCTGTGGATACGTGTTTTAAAAATCTTTTATCTTAGCAGCCAATCATGTTTTTCATATTCAAAGTTATCTTAATATGGATAAAATAAAAAGTGGAGCTATTCTGTCCAAGCAGGAAAGCCTAGAGACCTGACCACTCAATTTTCCTCTGTCTCAACCCACAGCAGCCCAAGATACCTTACCGCTATTTTCCTATACTCACTTCTATCATTGTTATAATCACTCCTCAATTCTATTCTGCATATAGCTGGTAATTCTTCCTAAAGCACAGATACACTGTTTTTTTTTTTCCCCAAAAATAGTGCTTTCACATCCTTGTAAAACCTTGGATTTAAATACTTCATACACAGTCAGCCCTGCGTATCCATGGGTTTTCCATTTGTGGATTCAAAAATGTTCCGGGAGAAAAATGAATGATTTGTGCCTGTATTGGATATGTAGAGACTTTTTTTCCTTGTCATTATTCCCTAAACAATACAGTATAACACTATCTACACTGCATTCAGTACTATAAGTAATCTAGAGATAATTTAAAGTATATGGGAGGTCATATGTAGGTTATATGCAAATACTATGCCATTTTATCATAGGGGACTTCAACATCTGTGGATTCTGGTACCTGAGGGGGGGTCCTGGAATCAAGCCCCCATGGATACTGAGAGATGACTGTAATTTACAGAGCTCTCATGTTCACCCATTAACTCATTAAAACCTCACAACAACCTCTGAAAATAGATATGACAGGTTATTTGCTTGATTTTACAGCTTCCAGATAAGTGACAAAGCCGAACCATATGAAGTACTACATTTTAGAGTCAGGACTAAAATTTGTATTTACTGTCTAATCCAGTACTGAAAACCGCCAGCTCCCTAATCTTTAGTCACCAATTCAAGGCATGGCATTTCACAATATGGTCCTCCCTGATCTTTCTCCCCTTATCTTCCTTACTCTGTAAGAACTGTGCTTTAACTACGTGTTGCCAGCTGACCTTGATGATTACTATCATCCCCAAGCCTGTACCAGATAGTGGTTAAGAGGATGAACTCTGGAGCCAGACTAGCAAGGTTTAAATACCACCCTCCTCCCATTTAACTAACTGTGTGACCTGGGGAAAGCTAGAAAACTTACCCTTGTCACAGCTTTTTCATTGGAAAAGTGCAAAAACAAATAATACTTATCACACAGAAATGTTTAAAGCATTAAATAAGATAATAAAATCCAAAAGACTAAAACCAGTGTCTGGTACATAGTCCAGTGTTTACTTTTATTGTCATTATTATTACTACTGAGCACCTGTGTATAAAGGCCTGCACTAGGTCCTGCATGTATAAAAGAGTGCTAGTCCCCATTTTCAGAGGGTTCTTTACTTGGAGAAGCAAAACATATGCTTAAAAATGGTGGAAAACCCCACAGGGAACATATACATGCTAACAGTAGAAAATAGTAAATAGTAAAAAAGAACATGAAATAAAAATTCAGAGAAAGTAAATTTTGAGATTTGGGTTTGTGAGGAAAAAAACCTCATACATTTTTTTAAAATGAAGACAGCATGAGCTTTCTGAACATACAAACCATATTCTTCCTTTTTTAAAATGACTCTTCCTTTAACTAAACTTCTACTGGCAACTGGGTTAAGAACGTGGTTTTCTACTAGCACAAAAATGTGTGTGTACTTCACAAATACAAAGCCATTCCTGTATATTGAATTCAGTCTATTATACTACCTAGGAGGAGAAACAAACATTTATTTAAAACAAAAAATTTAAAAACTAGAAATACTACAGAGCAACTAGAAGAAAACTTTACATTTAAATATTGTGTCAATTATGATAATTTAGTTTTAATTTTACAGGTATTCAATGATCAGGTTTCAAGTAGTACATTTGGTATTAAATATATTCTTATGACCTTTAAAGGTGAGAAATTAGAATTAAAATTAAAACATAAAGCATGAATTCAGGGTGCTAGAAAGAAAATTCTGAAAAAAATAACTGATAATTTTTAAAAGGACATACTTAACCCAGACCATTCATCATCGATATAGGGTTGATTACGGCTAACATCCCACTGATAATCAGAAGTGGTAGACTGAGAAACTGGCTCAGCAGTAGACCCTTAAATGAAAAACGAATGCAATAAAATTAAAAATGGAATTTCCTAATGATGTTTCATAACAATAGTTCTATACTTTGACATGGAGACTTTATTTTAAAAATATCTCCTAAAAGGAAAAGTTCAGACATTAGAAAAAGAGCAAGCTGAAAGCAGAATTGAGAGTAATTTTAGATTACCTATGACAATCATTTGATCTAATTCACTGATCAGAAATACATATTTTCCCTAGCACCAATCCATTAGATTTTGTATTCTGTATTATACGTCAACTGGTTACCGATAAATTTTTTTTTTTTGAGACAGGGTCTCACTCTGTCATCCAGGCTGGAGTGCAGTGGTATGATCATGGCTCACTGCAGCCTCAACCTCGCAGGCTCAAGAGATCCTCCTACCTCAGTCTCTCAGGCAGCTGGAACCACTGGCTTGCCCCACCACGCTGGGCTTTTTTTCTTTTTTCAAGATAGAGTCTCGCTTTATTGCCCACGCTGGAGTGTAGTGGCACAATCTCAGCTTACTGCAATCTCTGCCTCCTGGGCTCAAGCAATCCACCTACCTCAGCCTCCCAAGTAGATGGAACCACAGGTACACATTACACCCAAATAATTTTTGTATTTTTTGTAGAGATAGGGTTTCACCACGTTGCCCAGGCTGGTCGTGAATTCCTAGGCTTAAGTGATCCTCCTGCCTCAGTCTCCCAAAGTGCTGGGATTACAGGTATGAGCCACTATGCCTGGTCTCTTGGCTCAGTTTTCAAAATTTTTTTGTAGAGATAGGGTCTCCCTGTGTTGCCCAGGCTGGTCCTGAACTTCTGGCCTCCAGTGATCCTCCTGCCTCAGCCTCCCAAAGTGCTGGGATTACAGGCATGAGCCACTGTGCTCTGCCTACAAATTTCAAGAAGTCAAAAAAAGTTGTTTTTTCCTTCTTCTTAATGGAAAATAAAACACAATAGAAATCTCTGCCATTGATCATTTTAGTCCTGGCTGTTTCAGGACTATGTATCTTCAGAACCCTGAAAGAGAGAACTAGAAAATGTCTTGAGTTAGCTAGAATCTTTTGGTTAAGAAACGTTAAATAAATAGGTAATTATCTGAAGAGGTGAAGCAGAGAGAAGCTAAAGAGACAAGAGAATTACAGGAGGTCTAGAGACTAAGTTCAAGTGCATTTAAAGAAAATAATATCTTGTAAGTTTTGTCTGTTTTTGTTTTTTCTCAGATGAGCGGAGTAGGCTGGGTGAGAGTGGGTTCACATAGTCTTTCAGGAACCTGATGAAAGCTGTGGTAGCCTGCTGTCTAGAGCTTAAGAAAAAAATTTATATATAGTTTAAGGGGGCATATGAGTTCACTGATGCCAGGTCAAAACCCCTTGCTTTATAGATATAAATTCATTTCAGGATGTAAATGTAAAGCAGTGGTTCTCTATCACGTGTGCACACACACAAACACCCCTTCTGAATTAGAATTTACATGTGTCTTGGAGTCCTTGGACGACTCCGAAATATATATTTTGGATTCAGAGCCACTATAAAAAGAAATGATTAGGAAGAAAAGATACTTGTTTAGTTTAAAAGTCTTATATACAATCACATCCTTCCACCAGAGTCCTTACTAATTTATAAATTTCTTCTTGGTTACAGACGATCTTACCAGCATTCCGCTAACATATTAACTGCTTAATATATACTCTCTCTCTATATATGTTTAATATATATACATTTTAATGTAAACTTTAACAGAGTAATCCTATAAAATTCACATATAATTAATATATTAGTTGCTTAGAAGCAGTATTGTAACACTGGTGCTATTCCTTTAGCAGCCCACACTTTCTCTTAATGTAAGAAGGGAACAGCATTTGTGTTGTACAGTCACCAAATGAGGAAGCAGTGAACTTGTACTTCTGGAACCAAAATGTGGTCTACAAGAGCAGAGTTTGGAAAACTATGACTTGTAGACCAAATCCAACCACCTGGTTTTTATATGGCCCATGAGCCAAGAATCATTTTTACATTTTTAAATGGCTAATAAATATCAGGCCGGGCACAGTGGTTCACGCCTGTAATCCCAGCACTTTGGGAGGCCGAGGCAGGTGGATCACGAGGTCAAGAGATTGAGACCACTCTGGCCAACACGTTGAAAGCCCATCTCTACTAAAAATACAAAAAACTAGCTGGGCATTGTGGTGCACCTATAGTCCCAGCTACCTGGGAGGCTGAGGCAGGAGAATTGCTTGAACCCCAGGAGGCAGAGGTTGCAGTGAGCCTAGATAGAGTCACTGTACTCCAGCCTGGAGACAGAGCAAGACTCTGTCTCAAAAAAAAAAAAAAAAAAAAAAAATCAAAAGAATAGTATTTTGGAACCAGACACAGCCATTTGCTTACTGTCTCAGGTTGCACTCCTGTTATAATGGCAGAGTTGAGTTAGCAACGGAGGCTGCATGGCCCACAATCCCTAAAACATCTACTATCTGTCCCTTTATATAAAATGTCTGCTGACCCCCTTTCTAGCTTAGTGATTCCAGACGCTGTGGAACTACAAAATTAGTAATCTGGATACATGAATTCCAGTGTGAACCAAGCACTGCAAACTAAACAATGTCTCCCATATTTCACACACACACACACACACACACACACACACACACATTTTGAGACAGAGTTTTACTCTGTCACCCAGTCTGGAGTGCAGTGGTGCTATCATGGCTCATTGCAGCTTCAGTCTCCTGGACTAGAGCAATCCTCCCACCACAGCCTCTTGAGTAGCTGGGACCACAGGCAAATACCACCATGCCCGGTTAATTTTTTTTTTAACTTTATGTAGTGAAGTAGATGTCCAGGCTTGTCTTGAACTCCAAAGCTCAAGTGATTCTCCCACCTCAGCCTCCCTACATGCTAGGATTATAGACGTGAGCCACTACACCTGGCCTCCCACATTTGTGTAACATTTGTTAAATACATATAGTTTCTATATGATTAATAAAACATATATCCATTTAAGTAATGTAAAATTGACAGTTTATTAGTAATCATGTATTTTATAAATTGATAAATACTTAAGAGTTATTATGTGGGAATCCATAACCTAAAAGGGTTAGTTTAAAACTCATGATGCGTTAACAGTGAACAGAAGTAAAATGTCAAATTGTAACTAAAAGTACGGTAGGACTACATTAGCAACAGAAGACTATGAACCTGAAGGGAAGGTCTTGCATGTGTATTTGTCTGTGTGCCAATGCACTGTCAGTGATCTCAGGCCACAGAATCCTTATACCCCTAGAGATGGGAATTAAGCCATTTGCATACAAGAATTTAGGTCTTCTCTCCCAGTTGTAAAGGCCTTTGCCATTTTATAATAGCTGCTATTTATATTGATATCAGTACTTGATGTTGATTAGTTCTTCAAATAACAAATACTAAAATTAAACAAATGTTTTTGTTAGCTGAACAAAAGACTGTTTTCACATACCAGAAACAGCAGAGTTAAGTGTGAGAGATGCAAAAGAAGCAGAATTCTGTTCAGAGGTATTCATTCCCCTATCCACACTAGACCAAGCAGCTGTTAAAATAAAGAATGTCACTTGGAACCTTCAATTTGCAATCAGACTTGAAAGATATGTAAAGATTGAAAGCTATGATAACAATATTTATCAAGATAACCTTAGAAATTAGAACCACTTAATATAGCAACAGCTACTATTTACTGGATATTTATTATGTAGCTGGACCTCTTACACCAACCACTTCTAACCCTTACAGCAACTTAGCTAGGCAGTTTTGGAGCAATTAAGTGACTTGCTGATAGCTAGAAAACAGCTGAGCCATGATTACAAATTAAGTCAATTCCCAAAGCCTATGCTCTTTTCCACTACACTAAGCTGCATTATTATCTATCATAATTAAGCAACTACTTTGGGATAGCACTGAATTTGGTACTTGATTTCATTACAACAAATTCTCATAATTACTTAAGTATGAGGTTCATACAGGTTAAATAACTAGCCTGAATGTCCATAAAAGCTATCGAATAGAAGAACAGACATCTATATCTAATAGATCTGTCTGAACCAGTTCCTGTTCATTACTGTATACCATGCTACATTCTCAATAATTTCAAGACATTTCTTTCTTATTTTAAAGAATATAAACCTCCATGGGACAAGTCACATCTGTCTCTTCTCTGTGACCCATTACAAACCTATTTAATATAATTCCCTTTCAATTTCAATAAAGGTCTTATTCTATCTAGGCAGGAACTCTAATTTGCTGTTTAATTTTATCTATAACAACATAAAGTAAATACCATCTAATTTATGTCCTAATTATGAAATGTTACATAGCTTTTTATAAGTAAATTGCAGGCCAGGAGCAGTGGCTCACACCTGTAATCCCAGTACTTTGGGAGGACGAGGCAGGGAGATCATGAGGTCAGGAGTTCAACATCAGCCTGGCCAACATGGTGAAACCCCACCTCTACTAAAAATACAAAAATTAGCCAGACATGCTGCCACATGCCTATAATCCCAGCTACCTGGGAGGCTGAGGCAGGAGAATCACTTGAACCAGGAGGACCTGGGAGGCGGAGGTTGCGGTGAGCTGAGACCGCTCCACCATACTCTAGCCTGGGCTATAGAGCGAGACTCCATCTCAAAAAAAAAAAAAAAAGTAAATCGTAAATATCCCAAAAGGTCACATAGTTCCTAACATTACTCCATGAAATTCAACCATTTCTTTTACCAAATATGAAAGGATGCTTTATAGCATAGAAATTAATGCTTTCTTCTCTGCTGAAAATGGGAGTGGGAATTTAGGAATGCCTTTTTTTCTTTCTTTCTTTTTTTTTTTTTTTGAGACAGAGTCTTGCTCTGTTGCCAGAATGGAGTGCAGTGGCACAATCTTGGCTCACTGCCACCTCCGCCTTCCAGGTTCAAGCAATTCCCGTCTCAGCCTCCTGAGTAGCTGGATTACAGGCACGTGCCACCATGCCTGGCACATTTTTTGGATTTTAGTAGAGACAGTGTTTCACCATGTTGCTCAGGTTGGTCTTAAACTCCTGAGCTCAGGCAATACATCCACCTCGACCCCATCAAAGTGCTAGGATTACAGGCATGAGCCACCACACCCAGCCAAGAGAATGCCTCTTTCAAACAAATTTTGATACCTCTATACAATTTTTCAATACAGTGAGGAGGAAGGAAGAGCAACCTTAAGAACAATATTAGTAAATGATCTAGAGTTTGATTTTTGAGGGTGTTAGGTTTTAAAAAAGTGGGGCCAGATGCAGTGGCTCACGCCTGTAATTCCAGCACTCTGGGAGGCTGAGGCAGGCAGATCATCTGAGATCGGGAGTTTGAGACCAGTCTGTCCAACATGGAAAAACCCCATCTCTACTAAAAATGCAAAATTAGCCAGGAATGGTGGCACATGCCTATAATCCCAGCTACTCAGGAGGCTGAGGCAGGAGAATCGCTCGAACCCAGGAGGCGAGGGTGTAGTGAGCCAAGACTGCACGATTGTACTCCAGCCTGGGCAGTAAGAACGAAGCTTCATCTTAAAAAAAAAAAAAAAAAAAGTGACAGAAAAAGCTAGTAACAAAGAAAAAGAGTATTTTTCTACTTACTAAAAAGTTTCTAGTGGTCAGGAGTTTGAGACTAGCCTGGCCAACATGGAGAAATCCGTCTCTACTAAAAACACAAAATTGGCTGGGCGTGGTGGTGCATGCCTGTAATCCCAGCTACTCGGGAGGCTGAGGCAGAAGAAGCACTTGAACCCAGGAGGCGAAGGTTGCAGTGAGCCGAGATTGCGCCATTGCACTCCAGGCTGGGCAACAAGAGTGTAATTCTGTCTTAAAAAAAAAAAGTGACAGAAACAGCTAATAACATCGGAAAAAATATTTTTCTACTTACATGCTAAAAAGTTTCTAGTGTTTACTGGTCCCCCAAATTAAAAGAGATAAAAAATATTTGCAATAAGCACAAGAGAAAAAATCATATGTTTAATGCACAAGAAAGTTTAACTAGATTTAAAAAATAAAATAGTAGGCAGACAGGGTGGTCCACATCCGTAATCCCAGCACTCTGAGAAGCCAAGGTGGGTGGATCACTTAAGCCCAGGAGTTTGAGACCAGCTAGGGCAACATAGTGAAACTTCATCTCTACAAAAAAATACCAAAATTAGCCTTTAATTCGCCTTCAGGTATGGTGGCACACACCTGTGGTTACAGCTACGCAGGAGGCTAAGGCGGGAAGATCATTTGAACCTTGGAAGTTGAGGCTGCAGTGAGCTTTGATCACACCACTGCACTCCAGCCTGGGCAACAGAGTGAGAACCTGCCTCAAAAAATTAAAAACAAAAACAAAAGCCAAAAAACCATGAAGAGCTCATTAGACAAATGGGAAAATAACATTAACAGACAATTCATAAAAGAAACAGAAATGGCCAAGAAAGGGCCAGGCATGGTGGCTCACACCTATAATCCCAGCACTTTTGGAGACTAAGATGGGTGGATCATGAGGTGAGGAGTTCGAGACCAACCTGGCCAATATGGTGAAACCCTGTCTATACTAAAAATATAAAAATTAGCCAGGCATGGTGACAGGCGCCTATAATCCCAGTTATTCAAGAGGCTGAGGCAGGAGAATTGCTTGAACCTGACAGGCAAAGGTGCAGTGAGCTGAGATCATGCCACTGCACTCCAGCCTGGGTGACACAGTGAGACTCCATCACCACAAAAAAAAGAGAAATGACCAAGAAATTTGTGGAAAAATATTCAATCTCATTAGTGATATTACAAAGTTAACAGAAATAATTTATGTACTTTTTGCTTATCAAATTAGAAAAGGTGGGAAAAAAAAATCCCCAACCTTGGTAAGCATAGGATAAATGGGTACTTACACTAATGCTTTTAGCATAAATTAGAACAACTCTCTTAGAAAATACTTAGGCACTATGTAGCAGAGCATTATAAACATTCATATTCCCTTTAATCCAATATCACTCACAAGACTCTGTCCTTAAGAAATAACTGCAAAACATGGCCAGGCGTGGAGGCTCATGCCTACAATCCCAGAGGCCAAGGCAGGAAGATCACTTGAGGTCAGGAGTTCAAGACCAGTCTGGCCAACATGGTGAAACCCCATCTCTATTAAAAAAACACAAAAATTAGCTGGGTGTGGTGACGTGCACCTGTAATCCCAGCTACTTGGGTGGCTAAGGCACAAGAAATGCTTGAACCCAGGAGGCGGAGGTTGTAGTGAGCTGAAATCATGCCACTGCACTCCAGCCTGGGCAACAGAGTGATACTCCTTCTTAAAAACAACAACAACCCCAAACATATTCAGTGCAACATTATCTACAATGGTTAAAAAAAGGAAAATTACTTCTTAAATAATATGGGAATAGTTAAGTAAATATGCTATCCTTAGATTATAGGGCCATTAAATATACTTACAAAAAGTAAGGAAAATGTTTATGTTACAATGTTAAGTGGGAACTTGGGGAGATATAAACATGCATATCCAATTTTAGTTGTATCAAAAACAAAAATACTAATGCAAAACTATAGGCCGGGTGCAGTGGCTCATGCCTAAAATCCCAGCACTTTGGGAAGCTGAGGTGGGCAGATTACCTGAGATCAGGAGTTCAAGACTAGCCTGGCCTATATGGCAAAACCCCGTCTTTACTAAAAGTACAAAAATTAGCTGGGTGTGGTGGTGCACATCTGTAATCCCAACTACTCAGGAGGCTGAGGTAGGAGGATCGCTTGAGGAGGTGGAGGTTGCAGTGAGCCGAGATTGTGCCACTGTGCTCCAGCCTGGGAGACACAGCGAGACTCCACCTCAAAAAAAAAAAAACAAAAACCAAACCAAACTCCACCGCCCACCCCACTATACACAGTAGGGGGCAGGAGAAAGGGAGGAAGAAGAAATATAAATAACAGTGGGCCTGGCGGTAGTGGCTCAAGCCTGTAATTCCTGCATTTTGAGTGGCGGAGGCGGGCGGATCAAGAGGTCAAGAGAGCGGGACCATCTTGGCCAACATGGTGAAACCCTATCTCTACTAAAAATACAACAAAAATAAGCTGGGTGTGGTGGCGTGCGCCTGTAGTCCCAGGTACCTTGGAGGCTGAGGCAGGAGAATTGATTGAACCCAGGAGGCGGAGGTTGCAGTGAGCTGAGATCGTGCCACTGCACTCCAGCCTGGTGCCTGGCGACAGAGCAAGACTCTGTCTCAAAAAAAAAAAAAAAAAAGCAGTGGTTGTCACTAGGTGGCACAGTGATAACTGTGGGATTTTTCCTTATCTTTTTGCAGTTTCCCACATTTAATGTCAATTTCTTTTCCATAATACACACACACACACACACACACACACACACACACACTCACAAATTAAGTTGCTTTTAACTTGATGGCTCTCAACAGAAATAAACTTCTCAAGTATTGGTCTTTATTATCAAAATCCAGAGAAAAATTTAATTATAAATAGGTCACTTTGCAGATGGTAAAATATAAGTGGATGTTATCAACTGTACTTTCATTTACTATTTTTATTTAGACTCAACACAATTATTGAAATTAATAAAAAACTCTACTCACACATTACATGCATCATATCACTAAGAATACACAACTACACCAGTTAGCTACATTGATAATCAAATGTGATAAAAGTATGTGAAAGCACTATGTAAAGAGTAAATGATAAATGTTATTTACTTATTTAGCTCCCACCTTGCTCTACAAAAAGGATGTGAGATGAGTTAATTATTACTATTATTTCTGCAGAATGGTACTTATTTTTCTATTCATAGTTTTCCTATTTCTGAAAAATTTAAAATGTGCAAGATTAGAAATTTTAAATAAACTTAAATTTTTCTAACACTTCTTACCAATGCCAGAAAATATTGAACGGTCACTCCAACTCCTTCCCCAGTCTTTTCCATTTGCATTAGCATCTCCAGTGTCTTGACTCCAGGCAGATGGCTCAGTTTTCCTCTTTCCTGTAGAAGCAGGTGAAACAGAGTTCCACTTCTCCTCACCTGCACTGATCTGTGAGGAGAGTTTTACAGACTTTTCATTCCAGCCTCCTCCATTGACAGTAAGGTTTTCATTCAATCCTGAAGAAACTTAAAGAAAAAAAAATGAAGATTAGAAATAAGTACATGACTTCTTAAAACTGGGATATTTTCACATTTCTATGATTGCTTGACTTTAATATTTATTACTCACTTCCCCTACTATCCTTTGATCACCAAGAATTGCCTTTTTAATTTAAAAATAGGAGGCTTAAACATAACATACATACTAACAAAGTTTTTAACAGCAGAATGACTTGCTCAAAGGAAGTACAACAGAGCAAACAGGGAAATGACACATATTCTGAATACTCACCCACTAAGAATATGAAGACATCTCCTAGTTACATGTTCTTTCCTTAATTATTTACACATTATGTATCAAGCAATGATTCTAAAACCTGGCCGCACATTAAAATTAACTAAAAAATTTCTTAAAAACAGACTCTGGAGCCTCAGCCCAGACCAATTAAAATCAGAATCTTTGTGGTGGAGCCCAGGTATCATTACGTATGTATGGTGTATGTATACATACCCACACACAAATACACATAGGTGTGTGTGTGTGTAAATTAGTACGTTTGTTTATATATATGTGTGTGTGTGTATATGTTGTTTTTTAAAGCTTCCTGGATAACTAATGTGTAGCCAGGGTTGAGAACCATGGGAATGAAGAAAGCTTTTTGACAGTGCTAAGAACAAGCACTGAAAAGCCTGAAATGAGGTCGGGCACGGTGGCTGACACCTGTAACCCCAGCACTTTGGGAGGCTGAGGGAGGCAGATCACCTGAGGTCAGGAGTTCGAGACCAGCCTGGCCAATATGATGAAACCCCATCGCTACTAAAAACACAAAAATTAGCCAGGCATGGTGGCAAGTGCCTGTAATCCCAGCTACTGGGGAGGCTGAGGCAGGAGAATTGCTTGAACCTGGGAGGCAGAGGTTGCAGTGAGCCGAAATCCTGCCACTGCACTCCAGGCTGGGCAACAAGCAAAACTCCATCTCAAAAAAAAAGGTCTGATCCCTGTCCCAGCACTTTGGGAGGCTGAGGTAGGTGGATCACCTAAGGTCAGGAGTTTGAGACGAGCCTGGCCAACACGGCAAAACCCCATCTCTACTAAAACATACAAAAATTAGCCAGGTGTGGTGGTGGGTGCCTGAAATCCTAGCTACTCAGGAGGCTGAGGCAGGAAAATCGCTTGCACCCAGGTGGAGGAGGTTGCAGTGAGCCCAGACCGTGCTACTGCACTCCAGCCCGAGAAACAAGGCCAAAACTCTCCGTCTCAAAAAAAAAAAAAAAAAAAAAAAAGTGGCGTGAATGAGAAGGTGCTTTTTTCATTTCCAAATTTATTTTACTACAACACTTTTGTCTTCAGGTCAGAGATAACACTACTTAATTCAATCTTTATCATAAATGACTAAATAAAACATATTTTCTATTTATAAAGTAATGAAAACTTTAGGCTATAGTCCATTCATTGTGAAATATTTGATACTGTCAAGGAAGCAGTTAAAAAAATTATAGGAACTAAGGCTGTTTTTTTTTTTTTAAACATACAAGCATCAAGCATTTTATCCCATATATGCTATATTAAACCCAAGCCCAACAAAAATCTTTCTTTTCTACTGGCTTAAGTGATATAAGCAAGAATCAAAATTGCATATAAGCGAATACTGAATGTTTTTATATAGGGGGGAAAAAAAACTAGAACATACCAAAGATTGTTAGAAGTGGGAGTGATTTTTCTTTTATTTATTTTCCAAAATCTCTGGACCGTGATTATGTTACTTTAGTAATTAAAAATCATTTTAAGACTTTTTTCTTTCCTTCTGTGTCATTCATGTGAGGAAAGAGATATGTATATAAATTTCTATTCTGATGGGCCTTCAATTTAAGTTACATGTAATTTCTCTCACCCTGAAGTGTAGAATCTCCTTTTCCAGATTTAAAGTTGCTAACTTGAACATTTAGATGAGAATCACCTGGTTAAAATAGAAATAAAATTTATTTAATACTAAATAGGCTGGTACTATGCACATTAAATTAGGAGTAACACATAATTTTTACTTATTATCTATTATAAATTGCTCCGTCAAGTGCTAAATTCTTCCACTGGAAAAAAGCCAATTTTACAACACATTTCACTTGTTGGTAAGGAACTGAGTTTTCTGGTTACCATATTCTTAGTAAACTAAAATGCCAATAAAACTGCCTATGTACAGAGTTTGCTATTCTATATCAGTTATTAAGATTCTTTTAAGTAGTAAATGGAGTATTGGGCTCTGTAATTGGATTCAACTTTGCCACCTCTCAACAACACCAGCTGCCTTTTCAACAATCCTGGAAGCAAACACATCAACTTGTGAAGAACTTCGACAGTATTTGGCACCAGGACTTAGGAAATATGGCAAGAGGTGGGAATACACATTGTAACACAAAAATACTATTTCTCTGACAACTAGAAAGCATAATGATCACAATGTTTAAAAAAACAGCATGACATAGGATTGTGCTAGCAATGAAGGCATGCACAAGACAGTGAAAAAGAACCATCAACAAAAATACAAAAGCATAGCTAATATGTGACAGTGAAAATGGGTAAGCAGAAGTCATTGCTGTACCATGGCAATAAATTCCACCAAGTTATCAAGCAAAAAGTAAAAGGTAACAAGGCTGAGAAAATGGTCTGGAAACAACTGAGGTGTGGGGAGATGGGAAGGTCATTAACAAAAAGACAAGGAAGATATATGCCAATGCCTTCAAGCAAGTTGAACAGTATCACTTTGCAGACTGGTGTCTCCAGGGTAAAAATGATGGTAATGTAAAGGGTGAGCTACCAAGAAGTCACCAGTATCGGACAGTATGAACATCTGAAATATTAATATTTGGGAGAAAGAACATTAGCTCAATAATCTTTGAAGTTCTGGTCTAGCTCTATCAAACATCTATGATACTCTCAAAAAACTGGGGTGATAAGAAATCCAGACACAACCTACACTAACCAGAACATGCTTGATTCATCTTGGAATGAAAGCACTCAACATGCAAAATGGTGATAAATCATTTCATTTAATAAATGTTTTATTTACTCTAAGGAACGGAGATGCAAGAGAGTTGGGGCAAAGTGATACACACTAGAAAAGTGGCAACATCATCTTCTCATATGACTCAAGGCAGAAAGGCAAATTTTAATTTAATAGGCCATTCATTAGGTAATATGTAACAAGTAACACTGCTGGTATTAGGTAAACCAATACATGGTTCACAATACTCATGAAGAAGGGTATATCAGCACAATGATGTTAGCATTCAAAATAGTCAGATTTTGACATAATGATATTTTGTACATCCAAATAAAAGGAGTTTGATTTGATGTACCACTGTCTTATGTTCCACTAATATACCTTTATTCTTCTTGGAACCAACAGGAAATGATGCAGTTGTAAGTTGCTCGGTGGTAACTGTGATGGTATTTTCTATCCCAGGGATAGTTGAATCCAATGAACCAGAATCAGTCAGCACCTTATCACGTTTACGCTGCTGTCGTTTCTCTCTGTGACTAATTTTAGTTTCCCAGGCTCCTGACATAGCCCCAGAAAAAAAATGTTATTCAGTAAGGGGAAGACAAAAAAAGTTGTAGTTTTGGGGGAGAAAATGGGGTGGAGCACATAAAATGTCATGATAAATTTAGATATTAAGCTGAAACCAAGAGTGTTGATTATATTAATTCATTCTAAGAATGTGTTCTAATTTCATTATGTTGTTTTAGGCAACTGCTGTTATTTATTCTAGTAATTTTTTAAAAAATCAAATCTGTCATCTATGGTTTAGAAAAAGTGATAAGTCATCTTGTCTATCTTTTTTTTAATCTTGCTAGGTAGAAGTGATAGGAGAGTATTATATATAATCACTAATAAATGGGTTTATTAGGTGATGATAATAAATGACTTACTCAAGAATTTTGTACAAAGTCTTTCAGGAATGGTATATTTAAGAACCATGGGGAAAAAAACAAATAAACAAACCATAATTCCAGGAGACAAAGACAAGATGAATGACTTTTCAATTGCTCGAAATACCGAGCTTGACTTTAAATTTCAAGGCAGTTCCCTTCAGAAAAAGCACTAATGGATCCTTAAGAAAAGTGTTTCCTAACAGTGTCACAGATTTATATATTAAGGTCTACAGTTATAAAAAAAAGAAGAGCTAAATACAAAATTAAGTGAAACAAATGCAGCTTTTATATAATACATTTTGATAAAAAAGGGTTAAAAATTTTTCTATAGTCCTTTCCCTTGCTCAAGTACCTTCATCAACTTCCTTTCCATCATGGCGTGAACTGTTTTGCACTGCTTTAGCATCTGACTTTGATTTCTTCTTATTTTTCTTTGACTGAAAGTAAAATAGAATGTTACTTAATATTTCGTTATGTTTTTGAATAAGTAGGAGTCAGTAAAATACATAATGAAATGTATGATGCTGACATCTAAAAAAATTTAATGTTTGATTTAAAAAACTTAACATATTAAGTGGCAATAATAATCATATGAGGTTACCATTGAGTGAGTGGTTACTATGTGCTAAGTATTCTGTACTCGTTTTCTTATTTATTCCTTAAAAGAAACTTGCTGGAGAAGGTATTAGCCTCATTTTAGAGATGAGAAAATAAAAACTTAGAGATGTAAAATATTAAGTAGGTTTTATTTACTACATCACATTGTTAGCAAACTAAGTCATAATTAGGAACTAGGTCTGTCTGGCTCCAATGTCTGTGCCCTTCCACATCAAGCTAATGTAAGTTACGTCATAAATAAGGTACTGTAATATGGTGTTTTCAAAACAATAAAATTAAAACCTATTGCAACATGTTCAGATGGAAAATGATGTGGTGATTATTGGTTTTTGGATTGCACACAGCAGACTGTTGCTATATCCTATGTATAACAAATTAATGACTCAATTGTACATAGTAGGTATTATTTTTGTCTGTTGCAAAGCAATGTAAAAATACCTAGGATTTGTATATAGATGTTTAATAATTCAATTCAGATAAAATATCTATACACATACAAGATATGGATATTTTCAGATGATCTTCCAACTCCCTTCTGCTAATATTATTTTATGTTTTCAAAAGCTTGCTAAAAACAACATAAAGCCATGATTTCTGTATTTAGATAAGTGCTTCCAGAAGAGAATTAACATTTATAAAATAGTATTTTTATACTTTGTATTCACTTATTTAGCTATTTATTGAGATCAGTTATGTATGTATTACTGCACACTATCTTTTTTTTTTTTTTCAAAATGGAGTCTTGCTCTGTTGCCTAGGCTGGAGTGCAGTGGCATGATTGGCATGATACTGTCTCACTGCAACCTCTGCCTCCCGGGTTCAAGCAATTCTCTGCCTCAGCCTCCTGAGTAGCTGGGATTACAAGCACCCACCACTATGCCCAACTAATTTTTGTATTTTTAGTAGAGACAAGGCTTCACCATGTTGGCCAGGCTGGTCTTGAACTCCTGACCTTGTGATCTGCCCACCTTGGCCTCCCAAACTACTGCATACCATCTTAAAGGCAGTAAATGAGTTTGAGCAAGTGAGTAAGCAATGACAGATAATTGCTTTTCCTACCAATAAACAACATGCATATATTCTCAAGTGACATGATCTCTTGAAAGTGATTAAAAACTGTCTTTGCCAAGAGATTACATAGAAAAACTAAGTTTTTTTACGGTTCTCATAACTGATTTGCATTTGTTCATGTCTTTGATTTTTCTCATTACCATTAACATGTATGTTTAATATACTGGTTTATTACAGTATGTATATTTAATATACTGGTTTATTACATGTACCAAACCAGCCTCATATCCACTTTAAAAAAAAAAAAGATATGTGGAGATATTCACATACCATAATATTCACCCTTTTAAAGGTGGACAATTCAGTGGTTTTTAGTATATCTGAAATTGCACAACTATCAAAATTATTATTTTTTATTTTTATTTTTTGAGACGGAGTCTCATTCTGTCGCACAGGCTAGATTGCAGCAGTGCCATGATCTCAGCTCACTGCAACTTCCACCTCCCAGGCTCAAGGAATTCTCCTGCCTCAGCCTCCTTAGTAGCTGGGATTACAGGTGCACGTCACCATGCCTGGCTAATATTTGTATTTTTTAGTAGAGATGGGGTTTCACCATGTTGGCCAGGCTGGTCTTGAACTCTTGACCTCAAGTGATCTGCCTCGGCTTCCCAAAGTGCTGGGATTACAGGCATGAGTCACCACTCCCAGCCTCAAAATTATTATTTAATCCCAAAAAAGAAACTCAATGATTAGAGGTTACTCTCAACTCCTCTCTTCTCACTGGCAACCATGACTCTACTTTCTGTCTCTGTCTTCATGACGGCCACTCAAGTAAAGATAACACATTGAACATCTGTTAATTACAGTTGAGCAGAGGCAGCAAACTTTTTCTGCAAAGGACCAAATAGTAAATATGTTAGGCTTTACATGCCATAGGGTTTTGAAGTAACCACACAACTCTGCTCATGTAGCATGAAAGCAGCCATATACAATTTATAAACAAATGGGTGTGACTAATATTCCAATAAAGTTTTATTCACAAAAACAGGCATCTGGCTAGATTTGGGGTGTCAGAGTTTGTTATCCTCGGTCTAGAGCAGTGCCGGTCAACAGAAATATAATGCAAACCACATATATAATTAAAAAAAATTGTAGTAGACACATTTTTAAGTTAAAACAGGTGACAATTTTAACATTTAACACAACATATCTAAAATGCATCATTTCAACATGGAACTCATAAAAAAACAACTTAATAAGATAGTATGAAAAAGAAAACTATTAGTCTTTGAAATCTGGCATGTATTTTACACTTAACAGCAATTTTCAATTTGGACTAGTCAGTTTTTTTTTTTTTTTTTTGAAATGGAGTTTTGCTCTTGTTGCCCATGCTGGAGTGCAATGGCATGATCTTGGCTCACTGCAACCTCCACCACTCAGGTCCAAGTGATTCTCCTGCCTCAGCCTGCTGAGTAGCTGGGATTACAGGCATGCGCCACCACGCCTGGCTAATTTTGTGTTTTCAGTAGAGACAGGGTTTCTCCATGTTGGTCAGGCTGGTCTTGAACTCTCGACCTCAGGTGATCTGCCCATCTTGGCCTCCTAAAGTGCTGGGATTACAGGTGTGAGCCACCGCGCCCAGCCAGACAAGTCACATTTTAAGTGCTCAATATCCACATGTGGCAAGTGGCTACCATATCGAACAGTGCAGGTCCACAGGAACTAAAGCAGGTATCCCCATTTTGTAGATAGAAACTGAGGCCATAAAGAGTGTTTAAGATTGTAGAGTGTCGTGGCTCACATCTGTAATCCCAGCAATTTGGGAGGTTGAAGTAGATCACTTGAGCCCATGGGTATGAGACCAGCCAGGGCAACACATAGGGAAGATCCTATCTCTTAAAAAAAAATAGTGGGTATGGCAGCATGCACCTGTGGTTCCAGCTACTTGGGAGGCTGAGGTAGGAGGATCACTCGAGCTTGGGAAGTTAAGTCTGCAGTGAACTGTGATCATGTCACTGCACTCCAGCCTGGGCAACAGAGTGAGACTCTGTCTCAAAAAAAGCCCTCAAAACAAAAAACAAAGAAGAGTGTCTAGGAGGCCGGGTGAGGTGGCTCACGTCTGTAATCCCAGAACTTTGGGAGGCCAAGGCAGGCAGATCACTGGAGGTCAGGAGTTCAAGACCAGCCTGGCCAATGTGGTAAAACCCGTCTACTAAAAATACAAAAAATTAGCCAGGTGTGGTGGCACATGCATGTCCCAGCTACTCGGGAGGCTGAGGCAGGATAATCGCTTGAACCAGGGAGGTGGAGGCTGCAGTGAGCTGAGATCGCACCACTGCACTCCAGCCTGGGTGACAGAGCGAGATTCTGTCTCAAAAGAGTGTTTAAGAGCATAGGGTAAAGTGCTGAAACTTGAAACTAGGACAAAAGTTCAGCTCTGATCCAGTTTACCCTCATTAATAATCTTTTATTTAGTCTCCCTACATTTAACTCTAAATACAAATTTAATCATACATTAGCTATGTAGCTTTGAACTAAATCATTCTAAACCCTTTTCCCCAACTGTCATATGGACGAAAATTCCTACTAACCTCAGGTAAGTTTATTTTAAGGATTAAAACAAAAAGTAAAGAGTCTGTTAACTACAAAGTAGTATACATAAATAAGATTTTTTTTAGAAAAAGGGAGACTCTGAAAAAATAATAGAAATTATGTTTACTAACAGAAAATTATGTTTAATAATAGAAGTATCTGATTTGTAACTAATCTGCAGAAAAAGATTATCTAAGATTAGGCTTAAATATTGTTTGATTTTACTACTGCCATTAAAAGTAACTAACAATAACACGCATCCTGGTAAGAGTAAATAAAATAAACCGGGTGTGGTGGCTCACGCCTGTAATACCAGCACTTTGGGAGACTGAGTCGGGTGGATCACAAGGTCAAGAGATCGAGACCATCCTGGCTAACATGGTGAAACCCTGTCTCTTAAAAAAAAAAAAAAGAAAGAAAAAAAAAAAACAGTTCAAGACCAGCCCGATCAAAACAGTAAAACCCCGTCTCTACTAAAAATACAAAAATTAGCCAGGCATGGTGGCATGTGCTTGTAATCCCAGCTAATCAGGAGGCTGAGACAGGAGAATCACTTGAACCTGGGAGGCAGAGGTTGTAGTGAGCCGAGAAGGTGCCACTGCACTCCAGCCTAGGCAACAGAGCGAGACTCCGTCTCAAAAAAAAGAGTAAATAAAATAATATCCTATGAAAAGCTTTAAAATAAATATTTAATACATACTGCTATTTGTCCTGACCATACTACTGAAGCAGACATCTTACTTCTTAGTAGCTTCACTTTAGCTAAGACATTTGAAGGAAGCTTGTAGCATAAAGCTCTGGCTTTTTTGTTACCACAGTTCTTTTTTCCCTAACTTGTCAGGCTCCACCATGGAACTGAGTGGATTATTAAACTGGCTTCTCTTAAATGGTCTTCATACAACCAAGATTTATAAAATAACACTATATGTATTATTTTATAAATCTTGGTATTACTTTATAAATCTTGGTTGTATGAAAACCATTTAAGAGAAGCCAGTTTAATAATCCAACTTTATTTATATATTTTATAAATCTTGGTTGTATGAAGACCATTTAAGAGAAGCCAGCTTAAAGCCAGTTTAAAAGTGTCTGTTTTAGGAGCTCAGTACACATAACTAAATGCAAGTCTTTACTGATAGCAACTACACTATAATCTAATAGGAAAATGACATGCAAGTGAGACAAATAGAAAAATTAGTCAGGCCTGGTGTTGCGTGTTTGTAATCCCGGTTACTGGGGAGGCTGAGGCAGAATTGCTTGAACCTGGGAGGCAAAGGCTGCAGTGAGCAGAGATCACACCATTGCACTCCAGACTGGGCAGTAAGAGTGAAACTCCATCTCAAAAAAAAAAAAATCTTTTCTTCAAGGGTTTCCTTCCAATATATCTTAGCAATCCAATTAATTTTCATTCCTACTAAGAACAACAACAACAACAACAACAACGAAAAACACTGGAGATGTTTCCTACCTTCTACAAGGTCTAACTTCCTTAAATGACATATGATGTCTTCTACAAATTGATCTCAACCTTTATTCCTTTATTCATACATATGAGCATTTGGTTTCTACAAGACTGGCATCTCTTTGAACATTCCTGTTTTTGACCAAGCTGCACTGACTGTGGATTTTTTTTTTCTCAGAATGAAGTGCTACAGCCAGAGTGCTGTGGTGATTTTCTTTGCATCTGAATCATCTGCTCCCCTACTGATGTTCAATGCCTGAAATGGCCTGTACTCTTTTTTTTTTTTTTCCTCAACCCAGCTCAAGTTCCACTCCATTTGCTTTATCTCTACCACTGTTCTGAACCTTTTCCTTTCCCCTAAATACATATAATCTTGCATCTCAAAACTTTTAAAACTGACACAGATTTGGCCGTTTGTCACAAACCTCCTTGGAACATTTCCAGTATGGCTGTACCTTTCTATGTGTTCAAGTGTTCCCAGTTTTCTAATAGTAATATGAACTTCTTAAAAGCAAGAGAATAAGAGATATTTCATTATATTCTCAACAGAGTCTCTACTTCCCTTTATTTGAATGCTTCATGATTGGCACTGATAAAAATATGCTCTTGAGGAAGCTTGTCTAGCACTTGAAGTTAGCAGGGACTCATGATGCAAACAACCTTTAACCCAAAACCTTCAAAATTATTCAAAACAGACATCACTCAATGTATCAGAAGCAATCTAAAAAAATCTGTATGTAGGCCAGGCGCGGTGGCTCATGCCTGTAATCCAAGCACTTTGGAGGCCGAGGTGGGCGGATCACCCAAGGTCGAGAGTTCAAGACCAGCCTGACCAACATGGTGAAACCCTGTCTTCATTAAAAAAAAAAAAAAAAATCTGTATGTAAATCTTAGGATTTCAGTAAAATTTCACATTATGTCTTCTTTCCATCACATACATAATACAGATATTACCAAAAAAAGGCTATACTATAGTACAATTAGAAAAAAAATCTTTGTTATACGTCAAGTATATGTGTATGCATGTATGCACATGTATGTGCATGTATACATAAACACACCATAACATTCCTAAAAGAGGAATGAGTTAAATAACAATGAATCCACTGAGACTACAAACAGTGTTTGCACCTGGAACAGCAAATGGCTCCATTCTTTTAAATCTAGATGATGATCCAGGTGCGGTGGTATGTGCTCGTAATCCCAACACTTTGGGGGGCGGAGGTGGGCCAACCGCTTGAGGCCAGGAGTTTGAGACCAGCCTGGGCAACATAGCAAAACCCTGTCTCTACCAAAAATAAAAAATTAGCAGGGCATGGTGGCACATGCCTGAGTCCTAGCTACTCAGCAGACTGACGTGGGAGGATCACTTGAGCCCAGGAGGTTGATGCTGCAGTGAGCCAAGACTGTACCGCTGCACTTCAGCCTGGGTGACAGAGCAAGACCTTGTCTCAAACAAACAAAAAATCTAGATGATGAAAAAGCTTTGATAAATAATCATTAGATCCACCATCACAGCTTTCTAAAACTGCTAAAGAATATATACTACATAAGACAGATTGATAATTCCTTAGGAAATTATGATAAGCAAGTTCTAAAAATGTAAGGTCTTATTAGGAGTTACTCAAAATATGCAAATAAGCAGTGCCAATATCCAGTTGCTAATCAATATATGGAACATATGGTAACTCACTTAAATAACTGAGTAAGGCCGGACACGGTGGCTCATGCCTGTAATCCAAGCACTTTGGAGGCCAAGGCTGGCGGATCACCCGAGGTCGGGAGTTGAAGACCAGCCTGACCAACATGGTGAAACCCCGTCTTAAAAAAAAAATAAAAAAAAAATAACTGAGTAAATATGTCAGATAAAGGGGTCTGCTATCACTCTTATAACAGTGGGTTAAATACTTGTTTTTTATACTTCTATGGGAAAAAAATTGAGCATATACCCCAAAATGTTTATTTATAAATTTTATACACATTCTACTCTACTACACTGATAGTGCATTCATTTATAAAATGTAACTATTTTCAGTGAGAACAATATGAATGAATATGCTTCATTCTTTTGAATATCTTCTAAACCCATTCACTTTAGTATGTGGTATTAATTATTGTTATATCTGAAAAGATATGAAGATCAAAATAGAAGACATACATGATTGGCCATGCTTACTAAAAGATCACACTCATTTTTCAATCTCATTCTCCAAGTATGCAAAGGTTTTTGTGGAAATCCAACCAGTAAATTTTAATCTTTAATATCAATACATTGTTTCTACTTGAATCAGAAAGTTCTACCTTTTTTTGGCACTTTTCTACTTTATTATTGTCATCATTTTGTTCTTTTTATTACTATGGATAATTTTTTTTTTAACAAATGAATTCACTAAAAAGACAAAATTTTACATCTGTTTTACAGCTATCACTTAGAGTTCTAATTAACCCATTTAAATTCTCAAAGTAACCCTAGGTAAATGCTATTCTATTTTATAGATGAGAAAAGGGAGGCACAAGTGATAACTAACCAATCCCAAAATCACATCATTAGTCAAGTGTCAGAACTGGAATTGGATCCCACGTACTTGTGCTCTACAATCTGGGCTGTTACGCTATTTTTCTGTTAGAAAACTGCTCCCAAGCTGGGTAGATAGGATTTTCAAATGTAACAGACAAATGATCTTTAATAACAAAATCATGCAACGATGTAAATTTGTCAGAATACACTCTTCATTGCATGAGTTTCTTTCAAAAATTGGCTATTTTCTAACACCTTGTTAAATAAGCTTTCCTTAACCTTGAAGGGGCAGATTCAGTATAAATTTTTCGTAGAAGTATTTGCTAAGCAGACAATTATTTGTCTTTATAAAAAGATCAACTGATTTGGAACATGCTATTTTTCATAAAAGAAAAATAGGCCAGTCAAGTTGGCTCATGCCTGTATTCCCAATATTTTGGGAGGCTGAGGTGGGAGGACTGCTTGAGGCCAGGAGCTTGAGACCAGCCTGGGTAACTAATCAATTCTGTCTCTCCAAAAAAGAAAGAAAAAGAAAAAAATGGTGTGGTGGAGCTACTCAGGAGGCCGAGGGGGAAGGATCTCTTGAGCCCAGAAGGTACAGGCTTTAGTGAGCCATGACTACACCAGTGCACTCTAGCCTGGCAACTGAGCAAAAACCTGTCTCAAAGAAATAAAGACAGGAAAGAAGGAAAGAAAAAAAGGAAGGAAGAGAAAGAAAGCAAAGAAGAAGGAAGGAAGGGAGGGAGGGAGGTTTCACCATGTTGCCCACAAAAATTTTAAAAAGTTAAATAAGTGATTTACTGTTAAGAATATATCTTTGCAGGTATCTCTTTAGTTGCTCACAAAAGTAGTTCTTCATGTGTTTCATTATTGAAACAGAATCTACCAAGTTCCCCCAAGCTTTAATGTTAGAAACATATTTACATTATCCCTCCTAGATGGCGTAATTTGCTCTGGTACTAATTTATTTAATATCATTAGCAATGTTTTTATGCTGCATCAAACAGTAAGTGCTAAAGAATGAATGCATTTTGGTTGGTTGCAATATTGTTTTTTTGCTAATTACCATGGCAGAAAGAATAAGTGTTTTCCCATAGTACTTCTTTCTCTATTTAAACAAGAAACCTCCCCAAGAAATGAATCTAGTCATTTGTAATTCAGCAAAGTTTTGTTATACAAAATAATGCATAAATAAACATCTCTTAAACAACTATACAGGCCAGTTTTTACAATCTGAATGCTTAGATATCTTGCTAAATTAGGACAGTTTCAGAATATCATTAGCTAAAATTTTAAGGCACAGTATAATTAGGCAAAGTTTTTATTTTAAATACCAAAAGTAGAAATATATTTTTATTTCAAAACCCCTTCTTGATGATTTCACTATTTTGGACACACTTATGCAACATCTGATTAAATCATCATAACTTCATGGTGATGTGGCTGACAGAGTTCCTACTAGAAATAATAACGTCCACTTTCTTTTTCTTACCTTTTTTTTTTTTTAAGACAGGCTTTTGCTGTTGCCCAGGCTGGAGTGCAGTGGCATTATCAAGGCTCACTGCAGCCTGGACCTCCTGAGCTCAAGTGAGCCTCCCACCTAAGCTTTCCATATAGCTGGGACTATAAGCATGCGCCATCATGCCTGGCTAATTTTTGTATATTTTGTAGAAACAAGGTTTCACCATGTTGCCCAGCCTGGTCTCAAACTCCTGGGCTCAAGCAATCCACCCACCTTGGCCTCCCAAAGTGCTGGGATTACAGGCATGAGCAACCACACCCAGTTGAGTATTTCTAGTATTAGACAATACCCAAACAATAAGTGTTATCAGTTACTAGAGTGCCAAAAAGTATAAGTTGGCAGCAAAAGTACATCTATTCAAATGGCTAACTGCCCTCTTAGCAGATTTTGACAGGGAATTGCAAAGTACAAAGAAAGGCAGAGTAGTGCACAATTCATGCCAAAAAGGCCAATTTAAGGAGTATAATCTATTATCTGTATAGTATCAAAACTATCACAATGGGGATACTGTACAAATTTTAAGTGGCACTATCCTTATCACTAAAATACTTTTTGCATTCCAGAGACTAACCATAAAGGTAAAAATAAATAAATAAAAACAAAACACTTCCTGTGGCCAGGTGTGGTGGCTCAAGCCAGTAATCCCAGCACTTTGGGAGACAGAGGTGGGAGGAGTACTTGCATCCAGGAGTTTGAGAACAGACTGGGCAATATAGTGAGACCATATCTTTACAAAAAATACAAAAATTAACCAGGCATTGTGGTGCATGCCTGTAGTCCTAGCTACTTGGGTGGCTGAGGGGGGAGGATCACCTGAGCCCAGGAGATCAAGGTTGCTGTGAGCCATGACTGCACCACTGCACTCAGCCTGGGTAACAGAGTGAGACCCTGTCTCAAAAAAAAAAAAATAATGAATAAGAAAAATAATAACCTTTTTTCCAATTATCATTTATACAAGGTAAATAGCCAGGTTCTAAATGTAACTCTTTTTTTTTTTTTTTTTTTTTTTTTTTAGAAAAGGGTCTGTTACCCAGGCTGGAGTGCAGTGGTATGCTCTTGGCTCACTGCAACTGCTACCTCCTGGGCTTAAGCCATCCTCCCACCTCAGCCTCCCAAGGAGCTGGGACTGCAGGCATACGCTACCATACTGGGCTAATTTTTCTATTTTTTGAAGAGAGAAGGTTTTGCCACATTGCCCAGGCTGGTCTCAAATTCCTGAGCTCAGGCGATTTGCCCACCTCAGCCTCCCAAAGTGCTGGGATTACAGGCATGAGCCACTGTGCCTGGGCCTGAATGTAATTCTTTTCTTTTTTTGAGACAGACTCTTGTTCTGTCACCCAGGCTGGAGTGCAGTAGGACGATGTTGGCACACTGCAACCTCCACCTTCTGGGTTCAAGCGATTCTTGTGCCTCAGCCTCCTGAGTACCTGGAACTACAGGTGCACGCCACCACATCTGGCTAATTTTTGTATTTTTAGTAGAGACTGGGTTTCGCCATGTTGGCCAGGTTGGTCTCAAATCCTGACCTCAGGTGATCCACCCGCCTCAGCCTCCCAAAGTGTTGGGATTACAGGCGTGAGTCACTGTGCCCAGCCCTAAATATAATTCTTACTCAATTTATCAATTCTCTATTCTGGAAGTACTGGTCCTTAAAAATTCAGTGAACTGACATCTTTAATATTTATAGCCCTATAAACATCTGAAGACTTTGGTGGTAATGTAGGAAGTGATAAAGGAACTAGAGCATGAATAAAAAAGGAATGCTGGCTGGGCACAACAGCTCACACCTGTAATCTCAACAATTTGGGACGCCGTGCCAGCTGGGTCACTTGAGTCCAGGTATTCAAGACCAGCCTGGGCAACATGGTAAGACCCCATCTCTACAAAAAATAAAAAAATTAGGTATGGTGGTGAATGCCTGTAGTCCCAGCTACTTGGGAAACTGAGGTGGGACAATCACTTGAGCCCAGGAAATCAAGGTTGCAGTGAACCTCAGTCATACTTCACTGTACACTCAGGCTGGGTGACAGAGCAAGACCCCATGTCTCTCTCTCTCTCACACACACACACCACACACACACACACACACACACACGCTGAGTAGTTTCTTGCTATGATGCTTTGGTCTGCAGACTACTTATAAGGTTTTTAACTAACTCATGGAAAAAAGTGTCCTATTTTCTGAGATTTTTGTTTTTTCTACTTCCATGTGTCAACATTCTTTCATGTCTGTAATTGTAACAATGTTTTTTAAATGTACTTGATGAAATTAAAATTGCTTAGAGTCAATTTCATCCACTTTCTGCCCAAATATGGCAACTTCCTATTTTATACTGCTTCACATTTTGGCACTACTTATTTTTCTCACTCATCCCAAATATAGACACAAGTTTTATTTCTCTATTTTGCCTACACCAGCAGTCCTCTATATCTTAGTAACCTTGTGATACACTGTCAGGATGAGAGTGTGAAAACTGTCACAAATCTCCTTAAAAGTAGAAAGTTCTGCAATTGATTTCCCTCTTTTTGGTGGGATTTAACTTAAAGGCGTTTGAAAGTTATTCCACTTGGTACTATTGTTATTTTCCTAAATGGAAGAAGTAGGAGTAGAATTGCAGGTACACGGAAGTGCCCACAACCTGCACTTTATCTCCATCTCCTTACCCTGTTCAATTATTTTTTCGTTTTTGTGCTTTTCAGAGACAGGGTCTCTGTCATTCAGGCAGGAGTGCAGTGGCTGGATTATAGCTTGCTAGTCTCAAATTCTGGGGTTCAAGTGATCCTTCCACCTCAGTCTCCTGAGTAGCTGGGACTACAGGTGCAGGCCACCATGTCTGGCTAATTTTTTAAATTTTGTTTATTGATTGATTTTTGAGATAGCGGTTCACACTGTCGCCCAGGCTGGAGTGCAGTGGTATGATCTTGGTTCACTGCAACCTCTGCCTCTTGGGCTCAAGTGATGCTCACACCTTAGCCTCCCAAGTGTCTGGGAATACAGGTATGTACCACCATGCCCGACTAATTTTTATATTTTTTGTAGAGATGGGGTTCTGCTATGTTGCCCAAGCTGGTCTCAAACTCCTGAGCTCAAATCATCTGCCTGCCTTGGCCTCCCAAAGTGGTGGCATTACAGGTGTTACCCACTGCACCTGGCCATTTTTTTTTTTTTTTTCGAGATGGAGTTTCAATCTTGTTGCCCATGCTGGAGTGCAATGGCATGATCTCAGCTCACTGCAACCTCCGCCTTCTGGGTTCAAGCGATTCTTCTACCTTGGCTTCCTGAGTAGCTGAGATTACACGTGCCTGCTACCAGGCCCAGCTAAGTTTTTGTATTTTCAGTAGAGATGGGGTTTCATCACGTTGGCCAGGCTGGTCTCAAACTCCTGACCTCAGGTTGATCCACCTGCTGGGATTACAGGTGTGAGCCACCATGCCCAGCCTAAATTTAAACATTTTTTTTGTACAGGTGGGGTCTCACTATGTGGCCCAGGCTCATCTTGAACTCCTGGCCTCAAGAGATCTTCTGTTCTTGGCCTCCTGAAGTGCTGGGATTACAGATGTGAGCTACCATGCCTGGCCTGTTTTCTTTCATAGTACTTACCACCAGACAGTAGAGAATATGCTTATATTTTTAGCTGTTTTCCCGACAAAGTTCCAAGAGAGTAAGGGCTCTTGTTTTATCAATTATTGTATTGCTAATGCCTATAGTAGTACCTTGCACATAGAAGGTATTCAGTTAATATGAGTAACCAATGACAGAACCTAAAATTAGACTGCATTACATTCCATCTCTGTCTACCTCTTATTCCATCCCTCCACTCAAATAAAACCTCTGAGCTACTATATTTGTATTCATGATCTATCATCCAAGTCACTAAATTATTTAAATATGTGTGGTGTGGGCTCATAAGACATGGTATACGGCACAAGCAGCATAGCTATCAACTCAAAATCTTAACACATTTACAAGAAACTTCTCTTGAAAACTCCTTTTATCTAGCTTTGAACTTTTCCCCACATATGGTTCTCGCATTCCCAACAAACCAATAAATTATTTTCAGTATGAGATCTCATTCTTGCCTGAATCTAAGTATGGTTAAAACGAAACTTGTTCTTTCACTGTTTTTCAATCCCCTCTTGCCACTTCTGGTGTGGTAAAACCAAGGTATAGTGGAAAAATGACTGACTGGGGCAGAAGTTCTAGTCTTCGTTCCACTATTTGCAGTTTAGACAGAAAAGTCTACAGGCATAAATATGATTTTCCTGGTAAGGCATTCTCTTTTATAGAAAAACAGTTTTGTTTACCTTAAAGGGAACCTTGAAAACTAATTCCTTGGGTGAGAACCCAAGGAATCATGAAGCTATAAATTCTGTGGCACAAGAAAACCCAAAAGGTTAATATTCCAAGGCTCAGAGAATGTATCAAAGCACTCAGATAAAACATTTAAAGACTCCAAACGGCTACAATGGGAGTTTAATAGGTTCAGGAAGGGGGAAAAAAAGAGCCAGATAGTAAATATTTAAGGCTTTGCAGATCATAAGCCCTCTCTGCTGCAACTATCCAACTCCACTGCTATAGTAAAAAGCAGCCACTGATAATAAATAAGTATGGTTGTGTTCCCATAAAACTTTAACAGGCAGAGCACTAGATTTGGCCATGGTTTCCCAACCTATGGTTTTAAACTATAATTTCTAAGATGTATTATGGAAGGAAAATACACTTGTGTATAAACTCTCTGGGCATGCAGATATTCTGTTTTGCTAAGAGTTGTTCCAGCTTATACTTGTTTAAATGTATGCTGCCTCAAAATTATTTTGTTTTTGACTTTCTAGACTCTAATCTCTCCCAGAGCAATTCTCAAACCTCTGGGTTACAGGATACTCTTTTAGATTCTTAAAATGTATTAAGGATGTCAAAGAGCCTTTATTATTATTATTACTATTATTATTATTTTGAGATGGGGTCTTGCTCTGTCACCCAGGATGGAGTGCAGTGGCACAATCTCAGCTCACTGCAACCTCAGCCTCCCAGGTTCAAGTGATTCTTGTGCCTCAGCCTCCTGAGTAGCTGGGATTACAGGTGCGCACCACCGTGCGCACCACCATGCCCGGCTAATTTCTGTATTTTTAGTAAAGATGGGGTTTCATCATGTTGGCCAGGCTGGTCTCGAACTCCTGACTTCGATCCGTCCAGCTCAGCCTCCCAAAGTGCTGGGATTACAGGCATGAGCCACTGCACCCAGCCAGTAGCAACCATTTCATACCACTATTCCAAGAAGCTAGAGCTGCTGCACTGTGGCTCCTAGAAACCACTTACCTATCAGTGTTTTTGGTTTTTTGTTTCTCCCTTGAAAAGGGGCTATACATAAACAGGATTTTAAAAAAATGGGTGGGGGCGGCACTGGATGTGGTGTCTGATGCCTGTAACCCCAGCACTTTGGGAAGCCAAGGCAGGAGAGGATCATTTGAGCTCAGAAGTTCAAGACTAGCCTGGGCAACATAGTGACATCTGTCTCTACATTAAAAAAAAAAAACAAAAAAAAAAAGGAAAGGGAGAGTAATTCAATGAACAAAAGAGAACTGAATAAAGTCTATTCTCACAGTAGAAGGAACCACTGTTAAGAATTTCTTATTTTGCCTACTTCCAAGCTAGATTAAGTCAGGTAAAAATGAGTCAGTTCTAACACCAAGCAACTGGAAAATTAATAAAATCCCAGTAACGTACCATTTATGTGTTATAATAGACTGTCTTACTTGGAAAAGTTCACATCCAAATGAAAGTGCACATCTACTTTTTTTTTTTTTTTTTTTTTTTTTTTGAGACAGGGTCTTGGTTGCCCAGGCTGAAGTGGATTAGCACAATCTTGGCTCACCGAAACCAATCCTCCCACCTCAGCCTCCTGAGTAGCTAGGACTACAGGTGCATACCACCATGCCTGGCTAATTTTTGTATTTTTTGTAGAGACAAAGTTTCTCCATGTTGCCCAGGCTGGTCTTGAACTTCTGGGCCCAAGCAATCTGCCTGCTTTAGCCTACCAAAGTGCTAGGATTACAGGCTTCAGCCACAGCACCCAGCCCACATTTTCTTTTGTTAAATGAAGTTAATCTACGTCTAGTAAGTAGACAATTTTAATTTAACCTATGTCTAGTAACTAGACTTTTACCAATTATATCTCCAACACAACAGAAATCTATTTCAACACTAAACACCACTGAACAATTTTGCTAAGGTTTTCATGCTAGATGTGCCCTATTAACAAAGGTAACACAATTCTACAGTTCTCTTTTTGAATAAAAGGTAGTTACGTTATATATCTTGAAACTTACATAAAAGATGTTCAAGTTGTGAATGAATTGTTTTTGGCATAATATTTAGTATTGCCACAGCAATGTTTAAAATATTTGGTGATACAACCTTCCTTTAAAAAAATAAAAACAACTCAGTTAAACTATTACCACCAATCCACTATGGTTAATTCAGATTTTCAGAGTTTTCTTTAAATGAGGGGTATACATACAATCTTATGAAACAGAAAATCATCATCCTTATATGTCATTCTCTCTATTAAGAGCCTTGCATACAATTTCATATGCTCCCAAACTTACCTTTTCATTTTTCTTGTCAATCTCTGGTGGGTGCTTTGCTGTTACACTTAAAGGTGTTCGAACAGTTTCACCCTCAGCCACTTCAACGGTCCGCCCATTTGGCTGCACAGGCAACAAAAAGTATCATATTATCAAACTGCTTGGCAGATCAAGGCAAAGATTTATACTCAGGAAACCATATATACTACAATCAAATCCTACCTCTGTACCTAAATTAAAAAGGTTTTTGTAAACCAACATTACGCAAGAGTTGATAGACTATACAATGAACTCATAAAATTCTGTATCACAAACTTTCTTATCTCACTCAGGTATCGGTTCCTCTAAGAAAAATAATGGAATGGAGGCAGTTAAAAGGAGAATGAAACTGTATTTACAATTTGACCACCAATTAACTGTGTAATCTGGGAACATTCCACTCATTGTCTCTGAGACTTATTTCTACATCTATAAAGTGACAGGTATGATCCACTCAAAAGTCAGCACACTTTTTCTGTAAAGAGCCAGATGGAAAATATTTTATTTACAAACATATTCAGGCTGTATGACAAAATAAAATTAAAAAAAAATATTTTATTGATTGCCATCAACAGTCCTCAGCAAAAACAAAACAAAACAAACTATTTTAGGTTTTACGGGCCATATGTCTTTGTTCTTTTATTTTTATTGGCCCATATGTCTTTGTTGCAACTACATAGTTACTCCATTGAAGCATAAAAGCAGCCATAGATGATACATAAACAAACGAATGTTGGGCAATCTCTAATGGAATCTCTAATTCTGTAATTTCATGGCTCTACTGTTCTGGGAGTAAGAAGCTTTCCAACCCATTGCTACAGACTAAAAAAGGCTACAGAAGCTTTCCTAAAATTTCTAAAATAAAATGACAGATAGCACTTAGAGGTGCTCATGAGTAGACTCAAGTCTGTGATTCCCAAATCTGGCTTTCAGCCAGAATCATACTTTTTTTTTTTTTTTTAAGATGGAGTTTCACTCTTGTTGCCTAGGCTAGAGTGCAATGGGGCAATCTCGGCTCACCACAACCTCTGCCTCCCAGGTTAAAGCAATTCTCCTGCCTCAGCCTCCCGAGTACCTGGGATTATAGGCGTGTGCCACCACGCCTGGCTAATTTTTGTATTTTTAGTAGAGATGGGGTTTCACCATGTTGGTCAGGCTGGTCTTGAACTCCTGACCTCAGGTGATCCACCAGTCTCCCAAAGTGCTGGAATTACAGGTGTGAGCCATTGCACCCAGCCTCTTTTTTAACTTTTTAAATAATAATTTCTGAGCTCTATCACCAGACTGAGAAGTCTGTAGAATGGGATCTAGGTATCTGTACTCTAACCTTTCCGGATCCTACAACATCTTTTCACTTGTGCATTCCCCTCAAATTCAATATGGTAGTAAATCAATATACTAGTTTCAATAGCTTTATTTTCAGTTCTTGTAGAACACACTTTTACCAGCTACCTACTCATTACAGCAGACCTATACTCAAGAAAACAATACAAAATGTTCTAAGTTTCTATAATGTGACCTTAACATGCACTTGTTAATAATGATCAGGGATACAATATGGGAAAAAGAGACCATTTATATTCTCAAATCCAGTTTGTAGACTTTACAAAGATTTGTGTCAGAAAATCAAAACAAAAGCTGTTTTTTTAGCTGGTTAAATTCCTAATTAATCCAAATTTAATCTGCTGGGTATTAAGCAACTTGTTAAAGTCAGACCGCTGATGCTAAAACCAGGTTTCCTTACTCTTGATCTGTTTTTTTTTTCTTCTGTGCTGTCTTGCCACTTCTAATGTTGCCTCTTCTAATCTCTCTTCTATGTATTTATGTATACAGGCGAGGGAAGGAAGAGGGAGGTAGTATGTGAGTAAAGGTAAGAAACCTCAGAATGGAATGTGAACTTGGGGCCATATCTGTATCAGGAATACAAAACTTCATTTAATTTTACTTTCTAATATCATTATCTTACTTCTCATATACTACTTTCAGTTCATACCATCTTCTCTGATTTTCCTGTGGCCACGCCTTTCTATGTAAGACTTACACCAATGGAACGATCTTGCAGCTTCAATTCCACAATCTCCCATCTCTTCAACTGGCAACTCACAAAACTTAGATCTGCCAAACTTCATTTAATTAATCCCTTTCTGGACCCTACATCTAGGTAATTCCCTTCAGGAAACTCTCCATCATAATCACTTATATACCACCCTATACCACCTCATTTTACTCATTTAAATGACACTGAATCACTTGGATTCATTTACTAAATACTAAGAAGATTAGAAATTATGTGATCAAAAACTGTCTTAAAAACTCACCAAGTTCAATGCCATTTATTTGAGACCAATTGCAAAAGATATTGATGTAACCTCCCAAATGAAACATGAAACATTCTAATCTTTAAACAATACAAAGTCTGAAGTCCTTAATCAGTGACCAACTGCATTCCCATAGATTCAGGAACACTCGGTTTCCACTTCCAGAGGCTCTGAAATGATCAGGAAGCCAAAGGTGCGTACATGCTCCTATCTATATTGCCAATTTTAGTTCCTTCTTTGCAACATCAAACTATGTAATAGCTCTAACAGCAGCTGTTCTCTCTGACCTATGTAGATCTTCCAATTTTCCACTAAACTCTTGGGATTTATATAGCTCTCATCACTACTGGGATTCCAGAAGTCATCGGCAACTTCCCACACATGCCTGATACCATGAAACAATTAGCCTCCTATCCCAAAAGTAAAGTCAATACAATTCTTGGGTTGCAAGAGAAAAGAATGCACTAAGGTGGCTCTCCTTTATACAGCAGAACCAATGTGTCCTTTTAATTTTGCCAATAGCTGGTGGAGAAGGCCTTGCCCTGGAAAATCGCTAATCATATTTAAATTAGCAAATCCCTAAATGGGAGCATATTATATAGATAGGCTTACATGAAAAGTAACTAATGAACAAGCCAAAACTTCAAATCTAATGTGTCTACCCTTATTATTGTCAATATGGGTTTTATATAAAAGTGTTGTTGGTCAGACGCAGTGGCTCATGGCTGTAATTCCAGCACTTTGGGAGGTCAAGGCAAGAGGATCAGCAAGAGCTCAGAAGTTTGAGACCAGCCTGGGTAACACAGAGAGACCCTGTCTCTACAAAAAATAATTTAAAAAATTAGCTGTGTGTGGTGGCAAGCCCCTATAGTCCCAGCTACTCAGGGGACTAAGATGGGAGGATCACTTCAGCCTCGGAGGTCAAGGCTGCAGTAAGCTGTGATTACACCACTGCACTGTAGCCTGGGCAACAATGTGAGACTTTGTCTCAAAAAAAAAGGAAAAAAAGTAGTTTTCTTTGATCATGGAACTTTAATATATATGGTGGATTTCTAAGGATTAGCAAGTACATGGGCCTCTCATTGTACCCCAGTTTAAAATTCCTTCGAGAACTTTAAGGTCTTCCCCACCAGGGCCAATCAAAGTTAATTTCATATATAGCTTACAACATGTATTTTAAGTTAGACCAAAGATGACTTTCAAATTTGGTAAAAAATCAACCAGTAACAGAAAAATGATACAATAATTTTATTTAGATGGATAAACTCCTTGTAGACATCACCATGTTTACCTTATTGTAATAATTTTCTTCCACCGCCCCCCTCCGACCTGGATCTTTCTTTTTTTAAAATGCATGCAGGAAAGAACAGTTTGTGTGTATGTGTTGGCATGGGTGGTAGTAAACCAGAATGAAGATATCTATATATATATATCAGGGAAAACAGAATGGAAGAGGGGGCCACACAGCAGAAGAGAAGGAGCTTACTTCATGATTCTTGATTTCAAGAAAATAAAATTGTTCAAGCTAGTCAATCTTCAATTTATTAATTTCATACAATTCCATAACCTTCTTTTTTTTTTTTATTTTGAGACAGAGTCTTGCTCTGTCGCCCAGGCTGGAGTCTAGTGGCATGACCTTGGCTTACTGCAGTCTCCACCTCCCGGGTTCAAGTGATACCTGTGTCTCAGCGTTAGGCACACGCCATCATGCTTGGCTAATTTTTGTATTTTTAGTAGAGCCAGGGTTCCGCCATGCTGCCTAGGCTGGTCTAGAACTCCTGGCCTCAAGTAACCCGCTTGCCTCAGCCTCCCAAAGTGCTGGGATTACAGGTGTGACCCACCACATCTAGCCTTAATTTCATAAATGTTTAAGTACTCAAGTACCAGTCATTAGGCTAAGGGCTGTAGGAACAAGGACATGTGAAAGGAGTTTCTGTCTCAGGAGTTTTTAAAGTTCAGAATAAGAAGTATGCTTAATAACAGACTTCATTTGAGCACTCTTGTTAAAACTGATTCCAACTTGCAAGAGGTAAGCATATATAAGGTTTAATACTAACTTCTAAAATGAGATCACTTAGAACCCTATTTTCTTTCTTTTTTTTTTTTTTATAAAGACAGGGTTTCACCATGTTGGTCAGGCTGGTCTTGAACTCCCGACCTCAAGTGATCCGCCCGCCTTGGCCTCCAAAGTGCTTGGATTACAGGCGTGAGCCACCGCGCCTGGCCAGAACTCTATTTTCATTTAGTTATGTAAATTGTATTTCTAGCCACCACATGTAAAGATCATGATTCAAATTACCTGGAAACTTCTCAGGTTTAGAAACTAGAAAGGCAGTATACCAACTACCCCCCGAAAATGGAATATGAGAAGACCATGGGCTTCCATATTTAATCACTGTGATTTTAAGCATTTTCCTCTACTTAACCCTTGATTTTATCATTTGTAAATGTGAGAAAAATATGTATTTTGTCTTACAAATTTCTTGTTAGAATTACAGCAAATGACAGAGCTTGTGAAAGCAAACTTGCTCCAGAAACAGTTTTTCCCTTCTTTTAAAAATTTTTCGTAAATTTTTGGTAGAGATGGGGTCTCACTATATTGCTGAGGCTGGTCTTGAACTTCTGGGCTCAAGTGATCTTCCCACTTTGGCCTCCCAAAGTGCTCGGATTACAAGTATAAGGCATCACACCTGGCCCATCTTCCCTTCTAATATCCTTTCCTCTCCAAAGCTATGATGGCCTATACCCTTTATTCCCACGTTCAAGCATTTGGGTCATTTTTTATATTAGCAAGCTCAGATAAATGTTAAGTCCTGATGGTCAAAAGCGCCTGGACATGCATCCACCAGCTCCAATGCTCCAGATGCAAATTCTTTTGGGAAGTTAATGGATTAAAAATAATAAGCAAATATATCCTTTTAGAGGCTAAAAATAGTCCAGGCTTGCTCTAGAAGCAGCATTGTAATGCTACCTTTCTTTTTAAAAAATTGCTGTTTTCTAAGAAAATTACATAATATTCACATAATAGAGTGATATGTAGAACCCCCAACACCTTGAAACAAAGACAAGTAAGGTTCAGTGCCTGCCCACAAGAAGCTTAGAACCTAGTAAAGGAAGACAGGTATACAATAACACACACCTCACACTCTCAAGAGTATGGGTTTTGAAAGGAAGCTGAGAGACCAGCATTGAGATCCCAAATGTGTTTCACCCTGGACAAACACTGGTATCTTTTTTTTTTTCTTTTGCGACAGGGTCTGGCTCCATTGCCCACGCTGGAGTACAGTGGTACGTGACCTCGGTTTGGCTCACTGCAACCTCCGCCTCCCAGGCTCAAGCCATCTTCCCACCTCAGCCTCCCAAGTAGCTGGGACTATAGGCACACATCACTATGCCCAGCAAATTTTTTGTAGAGACAGGGTTTTGCCATATTGCCCAGCTAGTCTCAAACTCCTGAGCTCAAGCAATCTGCCTGCCTTGGCCTCCTAAAGTGCTGAGATTACAGGTGTGAGCCACTGTGCCTGGCCAGAATCTCAATTTTATTAGCTAAAAGTTATACTGAGCATACAAGAGGGATAGTGTTTGTTTTTTTTGTGTGTGTGTGTGTGTGTGTGTGTGTGTGTGTGTATACACACACATATATATATACACACTGTCTTAGCAGATAGCATATAATTCTAAGAACTAAAAAAAAAAAAGATAAAAGGCAAGAAATTTGGAAATTCAGAAGAAGCATCATAGTGGCTGATAGGTTAGACTATAAGACAGTCTAACAATAATAATTTCCAAGTACTTCCTAGATACATTACATGCATTATCTCATTTAATGGACAAGACCTAGTTTTGGTAAGTCTGCTTTAGTTGTGAAATGTTCTTAGAAGAAATTCTAAGAACTAAGAATTTTTAGTAGAGACAGGGTTTCACCATGTTGGCCAGATGGTCTCTATCTCTTGACCTTGTGATCCGCCCGCCTTGGCCTCCCAAAGTGCTGGGATTACAGGCATGAGCCACTTCGCCTGTATATTATCCTCATCATAAAAAGATAAAAGGCAAGAGAGAATTAGGACAAATACCTAATGCATGCAGGGCTTAAAACCTAGATGACAGGTTGATGGGTGCAACAAACCACCATGGCACATGTATACCCATGTAACAACCCTGCACGTTCTGCGTATGTATCCCAGAACTTATAATAATAAAAAAAAAGAAAAAAGGCAAGAAATCAGGAAATTCAGAAGAAGCATCATTGTAGCTGATAGGTTAGACTATAAGACAGTCTAACAATAATAATTTCCAAGTACTTCCTAGATACATTACATGCATTATCTCATTTAATGGACAAGACCTAGTTTTGGTAAGTTTGGTTTAGTTGTGAAACGTTCTTAGAAGAAATTCAAGATAGACCAATTTCTTGACAGTTTGTTTGAAACTGCAAACTTTTTCCCCTGCCAAATGTTACGCACATATCAACTACATAAGCTAAACAAACATATAAACCATAGCTTTAGACACAGCTCAACTCCACTTGCAAACTCTTAATAACTGAGAGAACAATCTTACAAATATAACCTATGGTTCAAATTTGCAAAACGTTAGTATATACTGAGATATTTCCTTTAGTGGTAAAGATCCTTGTGCTTTCTAAACAGCCAAAAATTCAACTCAGGATTCCAAACTGTCTACTGCAGCAGGGATGCTCAGGGTTACCTTTATGAGATAGGGAGATGATAATAACTGTCACATGGCCAAGTTATGCCAAAGACGATTTCTGAAAAAATAAACATAAGCACTGGTTCTCAATATTTTACATCTGATGGGTATGATAAAGACTATAAGTGATACAGCAAATACATATCTGTGTAATTTTTTCTTAGAAGAAAGATGTCTAAGACATGCTGATGGATGCCTTCTGGGAAGCTTGGCATTCTATGGAACAGTTTGAAAACTACTGGCATAGCTGGAGAGAAAACAAAGTGCATTTTAAAACTGACCAAATAACACCAATTCCTCACTTAAATTTCTGTTTTTGCTTGAATACTAATTGCTTGAATTATGCTTGAATAACAATTTAAAAATACTCTCAGGGATTTTAGAGCATTGAGAAACAGTACCCTAATCAATAATGCCAAAACACAACAAAAATGAATGTTTATAGGGTTTATTGTTGTTCTTGGTATCTAAGATGGACACAACTACTCAAGGTCTTTTCTGTCAGAACTATTAAAGGTCTTTTATGCTAGGCCTCTGGCAGAATAAAATGAAAAGATTTTAAAAATCCTGTCCCATAACCAAACAAATGGAGCCAAATTCTGGAGCTTTTGTAAGGTCATTATAATTTTCAGCAGAAACTTCTGACTCTAATTTTTAAAAGCAATAAAGCTACAACGCACTGGAAAAATTGAATTTCTTCTCTGAATACAATTTAATAACCTGGAACATGCCATTGAAACCAGAGAGTTCTCAGATTAGAAATCAGGATATTGTTTTGCCTTTGAAATTACTTTGCTCTATGACAGTGAATAAGTCACTTAATTTTTCTGAATCTCAAGATTCCTATTCTGTAAAATCACAAATATTTGTTTATCCGCCATTTGGAATTTGGAATATTTTGGGCAAATAATTGTTCTTCTTTTTTTTCTTTGAGACAGAGTCTCACTCTGCTGCCAGGATGAAGCACAGTCAGTGGTGCGATCTCAGCTCACTGCAACTGCCACCTCCAGGGTTCAAGCAATTCCCCTGCCTCAGCCTCCCGAGTAGCTGAGACCACAGGTGTGCGCCACCACACCCAGCTAATTATTGTATTTTTAGTAGAGACAGTGTTTCACTATGTTGGCCAGGATGGTTTCTATCTCAACCTTGTGATCCACCCGCCTTGGCCTCCCAAAGTGCTGGAATTACAGGCGTGAGGCATGAGCCATTTTGCCTGCCCGATTATTAAGAATTAAAATTGACAGAGTGACTTAAAGGTAAAAACAAAACTCTACAGGTGGCAAGTGATATAATTTGCTTTTAATATTACCAGCAAAACCATTACCTAAGCATAAAAAACACAATTCTAATGCGAATATATTAAGAGACAAATTTATTTAGCTCAATAACAGATTACCTAATTAACTGTGAGATGTTATTTTAGCCACTTCATTCAGTATTTAGCTCAACAAATAATTACCAAAGGCACTTATGCGCCAGGCAGTTTGCCACTGGTTTACAATCTGGGGAGGGAGAGAATCCAAAAAAGTAAAGGGGTAAGTAAACAAATAATGTACAAGCTGTGATAACTACTATGAATAAAACATCTAAGGGGCTGAGACAAAATAGAAAGGATGTCTATTTCAAATAGGGTGATCAGGAAAGGATTTTCAGGGAAGGTGACTTTTAAGGTGAAAACTAAAGGCTGATGAGAATAGTGGGGGAAAGATTGTTCCAGAAGTTTTAATAATAGCTTATGTAAAGGCGCCGGGTTGTGAAAGAGTTTGAAGAACTGAAAAAAGATCAGTGTAGTTGACGGTAGCAAATGAGGAGAAACTAACTCAAATTCAGCTTACAAAGAAAAGCAGGTGTGGGGACATAGAGGCCACAGAAAGAGATTTAGATTTTAAATGCAAAAGCTATTGAAGTGTTGGTTTTAGGCAGCATGGTGATTTGCTTTGAAAAAAACTCATTACTAGCACACTGAGAAGGGACTGGAGGCAATAAAAGGAAAGCTACTGCTGCAGGTTAGGGGAGCTAAGGTCACACTAGAAAAAGTAGTCAGATTGAATATACATTTTGGAGATAAAATTGATGGTACTTTGCTGATAGGTTAGATATAAGGTGAGGAAGATATGAGGAGGTGAGAAAAAGATTAGAATCAAGGATGATTCTTCTATTTTTGGCTTAAATAACTGAATGGATGGTAGAGTAATTTACCACTTACAGCAAGGGGGAACACTGGGAGAAGGCAAGAAATAACAAGTTCTGTTTTGGAGATGTTAAATGTTTGAGAAAATTTTTAAATGTTTGAGATAAATATCAGACGCCCAACCAGAGAAACCAAATACCCATCTAGACAAATAGGGACTAATATACAGTTGTTCCCCATTATTAATGGATTCTGTATTGGTGAATTGACCTATTCATTAAAATTTATTTGTAACTCTAAAATCAGTACTTGAGGTGCTTTCATGGTCATTTGTGGACATGCACATGCAAAGAGCTACAAAATTCCAGCTGGGGTCAAGGCAATACTCCAACTTCTTATTTCAGCTCTCGTCCTGTAAGTGTCCTTTCTGAGGACTATTTAGTGTCACATATTTTGCATTTTTGATGTCCTTTTTTGTTGGTGATTTTGCTGTTTAAAATGGTCCCCAAAGGTAGTGCTGAAGTGCTGCCTAGCATTCCTAAAGTGTAAGAAGGCTGTGATATACCTTACAAAGAAAATAATGCATTAGATAAGCTTTGTTCACGCATAAGTTCAATGTTAATGAATCAACTATATTAAATGTCTTTAAACAGAAACACACATAAAACAAGACTATGTATTATATACTGTACGGGTGAAAATATTGTGACCAGAGGCCTAGACCTAACTTTGCATTTTCCCTAGGAGCACTAGTTTAGTACTTGCTAATTCAGTGGGAACTTTATAGAACTTCTGCAGATAAAGAAAATCAAGTACACTGATCTGTTCCAGTACAATTTATAATGTACCTTCTAAGTGTGTGACCACTAGTAATGAGTTCTGTGCTCCCAATATAAATAATGGGCAGACACTCAGATACTTGCTGAATGATTATTAGACAGAACCACATGAAATGGTGATATTAGAACATTCCAATTTAAAAAATATGGCATAGCGAGGTGTGATGTGCGCCTGTGGTCCCAGCTACTTAGGAGGCTGAGGTGGGAGGATTGCTTGAGCCTGGGAGGCAGAGGTTGCAGTGAGCCAAGATCATTCCACTGCACTCCAGCCTGGATGACTGAGTGAGACCCCGACTCAAAAAATAAATAAAGGCTGGGTGCAGTGGCTCACGCCTATAATCCCAGCACTTTGGGAGGCCAAGACGGGTGGATCACCTGAGGTCAGGGGTTCGAAATCAGCCTGACCAACAATGTGAAACCCCATCTCTACAATAAATAAATAAATAAAAATAAAAAATAAAAAAATATGACCAGGCATGGTGGCTCACACCTATAATTCCAGCACTTTGGGAAGCCGAGGTGGGTGGATCACCTGAGATCAGGAGTTTGAGACCAGCCTGGCCAACATGGTGAAATCCCGCCTCTACTAAAAATACAAAAATTAGCCGGGCGTGGTGGCAGGCACCTGTAATCACAGCTACTAGGGAGGCTGAGGCAGGAGAATCGCTTGAACCTAGGAGGTGGAGGTTGCAGTGAGCTGAGATTGCGCCATTGCACTCCAGCCTGGGGAACAAGAAAGAGACTTCATCTCAAAAAAAAAAAAAAGGCAATTGCATAGTTTCCACTAAACACGAAACATCATACTAGGTGTTACAGTATATAACTCTAGCTGAGGAGCTAGGGAAGGCTTTACAGTTGAAGCAGCACTGCAGCTGGGCCTTGAAGGACAGATGGAAACTGGTATGGAGAGGCTGGGCACAGTGGCTAATGCTTGTAATCCCAGCACTTTGGGAAGCCTAGGCAGGTGGACTACTTGAGCTCAGCAGTTCAAGACCAGTTTAGGCAACATGGTAAAATACCATTTCTATAAAAAAATACAAAAGTTAGCTGGGCATGGTGGTGTTGGTCTATAGACCCGGCTACTCAGGAGGCTGAGGTGGGAGTCACTTGAGCCTGGGAAGCTGAGGCTGCAGTGAGCCAAGATCATACCACTGCACTCTAGCCTGGTTGACACAGCCAGACTCTGTCTCAAAAAGAAATTAAAATACAAAAACTAGAAAATAAATTGGCAGAGAGATAGAAAGAAGGGACTTCTAATAGATAAAAATAATGGCTGGGCAAGGAAGCTCACGTCTGTAATCCCAGCACTCTGGGAGGCTGAGGCAGGTGGATTGTCTGAGCTCAGGAGTTTGAGAACATGCTTGGGCAACATGGTGACACTCCACCTCTACAAAAAATACAAAAATAACTAGGTGTGGTATCATGCATCTATAGTCCCAGCTACTCGAGGGGCTGAGGCAGGAGGATTGCTTAAGCCCAGGAAGTGGAGGCTGCAGTAAGCTGTGTTCACACCATTGCAAGCCAGCCTGGGTGACAAAGTGAGACTGTCTCCAAAAACAACAAAGACGAAAATAATAATAAATAAAGAGACAGAGAAATCCAGCCAAGCAGAATTATTTCTTGTCTTAGGAGTAATGGTGAGAGACAAGTCTAAGGTAGGGTTAGAGCATGAAGAGACTTAAGTGCCATATCATGAATTTTGGATTTAATTCAACAGGTGATGGGGAAACTACTGAAAAGATGTGAACATCAAAGTCACATGATCAGGGTTGGGCTTCAAAAGACTCAACTCGCATGAGTGGGTAGAAAAGATTGGCAAAAAAGAAACTGGAAGCAGGAAAACCAGTTAGGATGATGTTAGAATAGTCTAAGCAAAAGATAATAAAGCCCTAAAGTAGGGCAGTGGCAGTGAAACTGGAACAGAAGTAATGACTACAAAAGACACTGCATACCATTAGAATACAGTCAGTCATACATTTCTTAATGATGAGAATATATTCTGAGAAATATATCTTCATGCAAACATCACACAGTATACTGACACAAACCTAGGCTACAAACCTGTACAGCACATTGCTGTACTGAATACTGTGGGCAATTGCAACACAATGGTGTTTTGTATCTAAACAAAGAAAAGGTATAGTAAAAAATACAATATAAATAATCTTCTGGGGTCACCATCATGTAGGCAGTCCTTCATCTCACAAAATTATAGCCAGATGAGGCAAACAGCCATTTTCCACTACAAAGAGAAAAAGAGGGCTCACATGGGTATTTACCAGGCATGAATAATAGGAGTAAGCTGTATAAATACTTTCACTGGAAATCTTACTATATTATGCATTCAACAATTATTTTTTTGAGTACCAATCACTGTGCAAGGCTATCTGGCAGCAAACAAAATGAAACACTATTATTTTATTCATTGAGCTCAGAGATATGGCAATTACACTATAGCAAATCTCTTTGAACATTCTTACACTAATATGCAAATAACCTGTACACTAAAATAAATTTTTGAGCTAGGCAAGGTCACTCATGCTTGTAATCCCAACATTTTGGGAGGCCAAGAAGGGAGGATGGCTTGAGGCCAGGAGTTTGAGGCTGCAGTGAGCTATGAGCTATAATTGCGACTGTACTCCATCATGGGCAATAAAGCAAGACTGTCTCAAAAAAAAAATGAGATAATTCTCTTTGAAATTGATCCTGATTATGTGGTTCCAGCTGACATTCAAAGCCAATTGTTACAGACAGTTTTTGCACACTTCAATTTAGATCATTACTCAGATTAAAAATCAAATGAAATAGTACACGAGTGCCTATTTAATACAGACTTTGAGGCAGGTGTCATGAAGAATACATATAAGATAATAATTTTCAAAAACGTCAAGAATAGAGGTGGGAGGGGAAGAAAAAAAACTGCCAAGAACTAATCCCAGTAAAAAGTGCCCCCTCTCACTTTTACTTAGAGAACAAACTGTAATTCATGCCCTAGAAGACCTATGGCATGATTTTATTAGGGGATAAAAAACAAATTGATAATAGAATTGTAGAAATTCCTTATAAACAGGTTGAGGTAAATACAGATTTAGCCAAAGAAAATTTCGAAAACGGGAGCCACAAAATTTGGAATCATTTAAGAGAAAGCTAGAAACGATGAAATGAAAAGATCAGAGATCAGGAATCTACAAGCATCTTTTTCTTTCTTTTAAGAGACAGTCGGCTGGGTGCAGTGGCTCACGCCTGTAATCCCAGCACTTTGAGAGGAGGAGGCAGGCGGGATCACACGAGGTCAGGAGTTCGAGACCAGCCTGACCAAAATGGAGAAACCTCATCTCTACTAAAAATACAGAAATTAGCTGGGCGTGGTGGCGCATGCCTGTAATCCCAGCTATTCAGGAGGCTGAGACAAGAGAATCACTTGAACCCAGGAGGCGGAGGTTGTGGTGAGCCAAGATCATGCCATTGCACTCCAGCCTGGGCAACAAGACCAAAACTCAGTCTCAGGAAAAAAAAAAAAAAAAAAAAAAAAAGACAGAGTCTTGCTGTGTTGTTTAGGCTGGAGAGCAGTGACATGATCATAGCTCACTGCAGCCTCAAGCTCCTGGGCTCAAGTGATCCTCCCACCAGTGTTTCCCAAAATGCTGGGATTATAGGCATAAGCCACTGCACCTGGCCCAAGTATTTCCACAAGCATTCAAAGTGGCTCTATTCCAAGTAGCCAGGAATAACACTTTGAAGAATCCTGCAGTGTTTTAACTCAACTAAGATTTTCAATTTGCAAACAAGATATGCTGAACAGAGCAAGGTGAAATGCCTTACTCAAGTTTAGTGTTTCCCATTCCTGCCAGGCTGACAGAGTTGCCTTCTTTCAATACTGGGCCTTTGCTGTTTCTCAGGCCTCTCACATTATTTTGCTCTTACTGCCCTCCCTTCACCCCCGTTTTTAGACAGAGCCTCGAAGTGGTTCACTGCAGCCTCCACTTCCTGGCTCAAAAGATCCTCCTACCTCAGCCTCCCAAATAGCTGGGACTATAGGTACACACTACCACACTGGGCTAATTTTTAAAATCTTTTTGTAGAGATGAGGTCTCACTATATTGCCCAGGTCATTCTCGAATTCCTAGGCACTCCTACCCACTTTCAAAGTCAGCTTCTGTGACAAGGCCTTTCATGTCCATCTGGGTCCACATCCAGGTTGTATTGTTAATTTTTAAAGTATATCTTTTTCCACAAGGGAAACAAAAAGCTCCCTGGAAAGAAAGTGAGCTTTTACATTTGTATCCCCGTCACAGAGAGATAGGCCAATATTTATTCCTTTTTACTGCTTTTAATTTGTAAACAGTATCTTGCTTTTCTTCAAGTAAATCCTTAGCACAGTTAAAGGTATCTAATGAGTACTAAATAAATGGCAGCTTGTACTTCTTTGCTCTGTAAAGCTTCAGTTTTTCTAACTGTGGGTCATACCTCACGGTCAAATGTGAACTGAATTTAGTGGGTCATGAAGATGAAAAAAAAAACAGCAGTTTTATGTGAGTAAAGTAAAACGTCTTTCTTACTGTGAGTTGCAGTCAGAAAAGCTTGAAAGCCACAGTTTTGCAAATGTTGGTTAAACTTCTCGAATACATTTTCAGTATTTGGTAGATAAGGATACTTTCTTACCCAATTAACATTCAGCCATCCAGTCTTCCCATTCTCCACTCCTCAAAGCTAAGGCTAGGTTTACTTATTTACTCCCCACTTCCTTAACGTGAATAAAAAGGAGAGGGTAAATCCTAGTCTACTGAGCATTTTTCACAGTACTGTATAAGCATTCACCCGAGTCTGTATTCCTCCAGATGACTCATTTGAGCGCTGTAATGCACTTCGGATGGGCTCTTGGAGCACCTGCCTCTCTTAAGTCTATCTGAAATTCTACATATGCCAAATGGGGCTTTGAAATCTTCACAATGTGCTTCGTCCACATGGGTTTGGGCTTAATGTGTTTTTTTGTTTTTTTTCCCCCAAGATGACCTTCTTTCCTCACCTTAGAGCAAGGTTCTCTATTTTCAACATATTACTTTGATACTTGGTAATTCTTGAGAGTCTCCACAAGTTTTTAAATTATATATGTTCCAAATCAGTTCTATTTTCGCTTCTCCTAACTTAAGGTAGTAGTAGTCACATTGACAAAGTTGTGCCTTTTCTAGGTTTCGTATGTATCTTGCATCTTTTTAATCAGCAAGCAAAACGTGAAGGCCTATCCAAGCCTAATAATGCACTCACTGTGACCTGTCACATCTATAATCTAGTTTTCTTTTTGTTACCAACAAAACTCTTGTTAGTTTGAACTTAAACGTCATTTCCTCCAATAACTTTCCTAAAGCCCTCCAATGAAATGTCTCCTACCCTCCAAACCTCATGAACACTCAGTTCAATCCTCTTTAACACGTATCAGGCTATGCAAAATTCTAATTATTTATGAATGTGTCTCCTACACTACTCTCCAAGATTGACTCTATGTGGATACTCTGCACTGCCCTCCAAACACCAGAGTGCAAATTTCACATAGTAGGGCCTTGGTACTGGCTTACTCAATTGTACTGAGAAAGTGAAGAGCTTAATTCGGTGGATATAAAAATAGGTTAGGTAATGTTTCTAACTCTGCAAACCCTCAATAGTCTCAATTTGCTCAAGTGTAAAATATTTTAAAAATGTATAAAACTATGAAAGATATAATGAGAGAACCATGGAATGGCAATAAAGAACGTAAAAGTAAAACATGAAGGCATAAGACACGTGATGCCCTCTGCCACTTCCACACGTGGCCCAATAAATTGGTGCCTGAATTCCGGTCTCGCCTTTCACCATTCTGCCCTGTCATCCCCTTTTACTCTATATTTCACAAACCTACCACACCACGGAGTGTGCAACGGAATCCTTCGCTGAACTCGCCTTAGCTCTCTAATAGGACCATATGCCTCCAAGCCTATTAGGTAACCGACTCCCTCTTGCCTTGCTCCTGTTCCGGCCTCTATTGGCCACAATTGCCAGAAGAGTGGGCAACCATTTCCCTTGAACAGTCTCAACTAAAATGGAAGCGCGTCTAGACCTGGACACCTTTAATCCCGTGTAAGGCCCAGAATTTCTAGGTCACTGTATTTCCTCCACTGGCTACTGTCTCAATGTGACTTGAGACAGACATCTAGATGTCTTCCGAGCGCAGTCTTTCCACAACTTCCTAACGCCACCTTAAGGTCCCACTACGCTCCACATGCAGCCTACTCTGCGGGCCTCAAGGAAGGGTGCTGTGCTCTTCCACCGGTCACGGTTCCCAAAGATGGCTTGACCTCTGGGCGGCTATCTGAACGGACCCTCAGACCTAACTTCCTTCCTCGAAACTGGGCTTCCCCACCCGTCCTATACTTCCTGAATTCCCCCATTCCCCAAATACCATGACTACCTATCACCTCCTCCTTCACTTTGGGAGATCTGCCTCTTGGCTTTCGACTAAGCACTCTTTTCCCTCCCCGGCCTGGGCGCGGCCTCCCCCCAGCTGGAGGGTCTCCAAGCCGGCCCTTCGCCCCTTCTCCACTGCCGCTCATCCCCTACTCACTTTGGGCTTCTCCGGCAGTTTCTTCCGGTTCTTCTTCTTCTGTTCCTCGCTCCGGAGATTCTTCAGCAAGCCCAGGTCGTCAGGGGCTGCGCCCGGCGCGATCGCCGTCTCCTCCCGCTTGCGGGGCGGGCTCCTCCGCTTTTTGCGGGCGCCGGCGCAAGCCGCGGCCCAGCCGTAGCCAAGCAGAAACAGCAGCAGCAGCCCGAGCGCGCCCGTGCCCACCAGGATCACCCAGCCGGGGTACCGCTTCGGCTCCAGCCCCAGGTCGAGGCCCAGCTCGGTGCGCAGAAAGCCTAAGCCGACCGAAAGCATTTCCCGCAGTCGGGCCGAGCCCTCCTCGGCCTGCTGGGCCAGCTCGTCCTGCCAGCTCCGTGCAGCCATCTTCCTTCCCGTCAGAGGGACTCGCAGGATGACGCCGGGGCGCGGAGACGCAGTGGAAGAGTCAAGGGAAGCCAAGATGGGCCCGGCCGGGTAGCCTCAGGCCCAGTGCATCGCGGCCGCCCCTCGCGCTGGAGCCGGGGATCGGCCGCTGCCGCCGCGGGGAGGGCAGAGGGGTCTCCCAGGTTCCCCGCTGTCAGCTTCACTCCGCCGCCGCCAGGAGACCCGGGAGGCGGGAGTGTCTCCAGTGGCGGCCGCTAAGCGGCGTCTAGGCGCCAGGACCCACTGTCCTCCCTCGGCGGAACAATGGCGGCTCGGGCCGCGACCCACGCCGCGCGCGGGGCCGACCGTGGGTCACGTGGGCGCCAGTGGGCGGGGCGTGGGCGTCACGTGGGAGCGGGCGGGGTCGGGTGGGGCGAAGGCTCGGCCGTGACGGTTGGCGGTGGTCGGTTCCGGCCTGGTTAAGACGCGACGTTGGGGACCCGTGACTGTCGACGAGAGGCTGGGAGGGGTTAGTTGGCGGACGCCTCCGCGGGGTGGCTGGTGGCGCTGAGTTAGGAGACGTGGCGCAACGACTAAGTGCAGGGGAGGGGCCCGTTTAAGGCGGGGGCGGGGAGGAGGATGCCTCGCTAAGAACCGGGTCACCGGGTCTAGGTCAAAGTCTCCCTGGCAGGTGTAGGGCTCTTCATGCCTTTTTCTGGAGTGGTGAGTTGGAAGTGTGTTTCCTCTCTGGGGGCACCGGTCCGCCGGATCCTTCCAGAATGAGCTCAGCGGAGTCTGACGCCGGGCATTCTTCTTCCGGGGCCTAGGTTTAATTCACAAATTGGGTGTTTCTCTCTAGGATGTTTCTCCCCAGGGCAACTAATACACTGCGTGCCTGCCTGCCAGTTGCCAGGCTGGCGAGGACGCGTTCGCGTCGTTTGGCTCATTCTCTCTTGCTCTCAGTGTTGTGAGTCTCCAGAATTCAAAAGTTGGAAAGACCGTGGGCGGCACTATTCTTTTCCTACTAATTTGTAGCTTTAATAACGCATAAGAGGAAGCACATTAGATTGTATTTACGTGTGGAGGGAGCTTTCTCGGTACGTTTTATTTTAAGCTTTTCTACAACACTGCAAAAGGAGTTTCCAAAAATTCTATTTTTATATGCTATGTTGTCCATCTCTGGGATGCAGCTATAGAAGGAAATGAATTGCCTTTTCAGATTTTAATTCTAAGGAAAATGTTTGAAGGCTGCCTTAGGGTTTTACGATTATATTTTGCTATAAAGAAACTCTATATTTTGTCTGTAAATGATAATTAGCGTGTAAGCAACTACAAGTTCACTTAAGTGAACTAAATACAGACTTTCTCAAGGAATACAACAGGGGTAATACTAATAAGCACCAAATACCAAAAATGTATTTTGACCTATCTTGCAACAGTGTTGTAATGCATATTGTGATTAATGTGTGGAAGGGAGTTTTGTAAATAATAATAAAATTATACTACTCCTTAAAGACTAGATTAGGAGGCCAAAAACTTAGAAAATGTTATTGGGATCTGCTTTAACTCCAAAAGTTTGTAAATTCCATTTATATTTGTGAAATAAGATGTATAATTCTACAAATGTGTTTTGGTTCCAGAAATATGAAGGGTCGTGATTTTTCTAAGAAGTTCCGTTGACTATTCTGACCATTCTAGGTAAATATCTGTGAATTTTTGAATTAAACAATTACAATAATGGCTGGCGCAATGGCTCAAGCCTGTAATCCCAGCACTTTGGGAGACTGAGGTGGGCGGATCACCTGAGGTCAGGAGTTCTAGAGCGGCCTAACCAACATGGAGAAAACCCATCTCTACTAAAAATACAAAGTTAGTAGGCCATAGTGGCGCATGCCTGTAATGTCAGCTACTCGGGAGGCTGAGGCAGGAGAATTGCTTGAACCCGGGAGGCGGAGGTTGCAGTGAGCTGAGATCGTGCCACTGCATTCCAGCCTGAGCGAAGAGGGAGAGTCTCAAAATAAAAATAAAAACTATTACAATAATAGTAGTGGGGTTTCCAGTCCCTTTGGCAGCCTATCGAGTATTGATTCAGTAAAATCAATCACCTTTCTTTTTTTCTGTCCTTTAATCTCAACAATAGAAAACAAACAAAAAAATACTTTAAAAACAAAAATGATGTCATACACTATTTACTTTTTTGTGCTTGAGGTAGCCTTGAGTATATCAAGTAATAAAGCCTACCAGAAACATACCTGTAGTCCCAAAATGTTAGGTTTATTCATTTGCAATACGATGGAGTTTAGGTAAAATTTAAATGAAGCAATGCTTTGAAAGACTCAAAGCAGCTAAACATGGAGGCTCGTACCTATAATCCCAGCACTTTGGAAGGTTAAGGCAGGTGAATCACCTGACGACAGGAGTTCAAGACCAACCTGGGCAACATGGCAAAACCCTGTCTCTTGTAACAATGCAAAAAGCAGGCCGAGCAAGGTGGCTCACACCTGTAATCCCAGCACTTTGGAAGGCCAAGACAGGTGAATCACGTGAGGCCAGGAGTTAGAGACCAGACTGAGCAACAAGGCAAAACCATCTCTTGTAAAAATGCAAAAAATAGCTGGGCATGTTGGCACACGCCTGTAATTCCAGCTACACAGGTGGCTGAGGCATGAAAATCGCTTGATCCCAGAAGGTGGAGGTTGCAGTGAGCCAAGATCGTGCCACTGCACTCTAGGCTGGGTGACAAAACAAGATTCTTGTCTCGGAAAACAAAAAACCTCAAATCAAAGTGGTGCTGTTTGTAAGGAAGTTAATTAATATCAAGTCTAGCCTAAATAGAGTGAGAGTCCTAATTCCTTATAAATGACAAAATTAAGCTGTTGTGTCCGTAACCCTTTACCTGAAGCTCTGCACCTGGTAGGAAATAAGGACTGCTTTTTCTGGGAGTGACCCATGCAGTGGAATACCACCCAGAGATAAGGAATGAACTATGAATACATGTACCAACATGGATTATGCTGAGTGAAAGAAGCCAGATAAAAAAGAGTACATAGTGTATGATTCCATTTACATAAAACTTGAAAATGCAAACTAATCTATAGTGACAGCAAATGAGTGATTCCCTGGGGACAGGGGCAAAGGGTGGTGGGAGGCAGGAGAAATGAGAGAGAGGGAGGATTACTAAGGGATACCAGGAAACCCTTGGGAGTGATAGATATGTGCGTTATTTTGATTGTGGTGATGGTTTTACAGGCATATATTTCAAAATTTATCAAATATATAAGGTATTGTTTAATTCTTTATATATTATTAAAGAGTATTGAAGTATATTCAATACTTCAATAAAGCAGTTCAAAAAAAGATTTTAAAAAGTCACAGACAAAAGATCTAGTATTTGATAGAACATGGTGTCTATAGTCAATAATTTATTGTACATTTAAAAATAAAAGTAGAATTGGGTTGTAAGACAAAGGATAAATGCTTGAAGTGATGGATACCCCATTTACCTTGATGTGACTATTATGCATTGTATACCTGCATAAAAATGTCTCATGTACCCTACAAATATATACATCGACTGTGTACCCCAAAAAATTAAAAAATAAAGCGACTAACAGAGCTCAGATCCTAATAAGAGTGAGATGTTCCATTTTCACTGATAGGACTTCAAAGTTTCTGCCAACTAAGATTTTAAAGAACAAGGTTTCTCAACACTGTATCTTTGATGTTTATTAACAAAAGCATTTTTTAATGGGTTTGCACAATATTCACTTAAAATACCATTTATAATGGCAAGATATTGTCTGTCTCTGATTTAACATACTTTATTGTTGTATGGTTAGGTTATTGACAGGATTTTTGTTTTTGTTTTTGTCATTAAATGCAGTTTAGTTACATGTTTGTAACTAAAATTTTGTGAATATCTTTGATTACTTCCTGAGATGGAGTAGTGGTATTATAATTGCCTGAGCCATAGCTCACCATTTGTGAATTAAATACTTTTTTTGAAAATTTTAAGAGACATGAAGAAGTGCTACTTAATGCCCTTCATTTTATAGATGAGGAAAAGGGAGCATCAAAGGGTCAAGTATTATGCCCTAAAGTCTGAGTGACAGAGCCCGAACAGGAACTTAGACCTTTCACTGCTCTTGACCCTCAGTCACTCCTCTTTTTCAGTATATAGTTCGGTCAATTATTGGGATTAGTGTGTGTATTAGTTTGCTGTGGCTGCCATGACAAAATACCACACACAGAGTGACGTAAACAACAGAAGTTTTTTTTCCTCACAGTTCTGGAGCTGGTAGTCCAAGTCACGTGGCAGCCTGGTTGGGTTCTGGTGAGAGCCCTCTTCCTGGTTGCAAAAGTAGCTTATGTGACGGCTGGTGAAAGAAAAATGATGGCTTGGGTCTTGAAAATGTAGATTCTTGCCATTATAAACTACTGGGTCACAGAGTTACACACCTACGAGAATGATTTTATGGTAAAGCAGGGAACGAGAGTGTGCCAAGAATTTGGAGACACCTCAGGAAAGGATTATTCTCAGAATAAAGGAAGAATTAGTAAATAAACTACCTGCAGAAGTATGCTCAGAATCCTAAGCTATTTTGTAAATGTGTTGCTGCAAGGGCCAAGATGTTTCCTTTAAGAGATCAGAAGATAAGCTAAGAATCTGTATGGTACTAAAAACTAGATTTTATCAATTGTAGCTCAAGGGAACATCAGAGTGGGGGCCAGGAGACGCCTGGAGGCTATGAAAGTGATAACAGAAATAAAAGTTATGGTCTAGAATACATATGTGGTAAGAATATAAAACCATGCATGGGAAGAATGAACACCAAATTTGAGATAGTGATTATTTCTAGGGAGAGTAGGAGAGAAATGGGATGAGTGAGAAGTATACAGGGGAACTACAAATATGTAATGTTTTATCTCTTAAACTAGGTTATGAGTTATGAATACATGGGTACTCCTTATCCCTACTTTTTGTATGACTAAAATACTTTGTAATTAAATTTAAGTGACAAAAATTAAATGACAGCTGGATGTGATGGCCGAAGCTTGTAATCCCAGCACTTTGAGAGGCTAAGGCAGGGAGATTGCTCAAGCAGAGGAGTTCAAGACCAGCCTGGGAAACATGGCAAAAACCCCGTCTTTATAAAAAGTAGAAAAATTAACTGGGCATGGTGGCACACTCCTGTTATCCCAGCTACTTGGGAGGCTGAGGTGGGAGAATCACTTGACCTAGGGAAGTCAAGGGTGCAGTGAGCTGAGATCTCGCCACTGCACTCCAGCCTGGGCGACAGAGTGGGACCTTGTCTGAAAAAAAAAAAGGCTATTTTCATTCTGTTCTGAGCTTTTTTTTGTTTTTGGTTTGTTTTTGTTTTTTTGAGACAATCTCACTCTGTTGCCCAGGCTAGAGTGCAATGGCACAATCTCAGCTCACAACAACCTCTGCCTCCTGGGGGTTCAAGCGATTCTCCTGCTTCAGCCTCCTGAGTAGCTGCAATTATAGGCATAATCCACTACGCCCAGCTGATTTTTGTAGGTTTAGTAGAGACGCTGTTTCACCGTGTTGGCCAGGCTGGTCTCGAACTCCTGGCCTCCAGAGATTCACCTGCCTCGGCCTCCCAAAGTGCTAGGATTACGGGCATGAGCCCTTGTGCCGGGCTTGCTCTGTTTTTCCAAGTAAGGTCCTGTGTTTTTGGCTAATCAGTCTCCTTGGGTCATTTATTCAGTAATTCCTTTATCAGATTTCCATTAAATCCTAACTCTTTGCTTTAAGGAAGCAAAAGTCTCAAAACCTATTTAAGGCTTCTTTGGGAAGTTGTGGCAGGAGGAATGCTTGAGTCCAGGAGTTCAAGTTCATAGAATGCTATGATTGCACCTATGAATAGCCACTGTGAATAGCCCAGGCAACAAACACAATGAGATCTAATCTCAAAAGCAAACAAACCACCGAAAAAATACCTAGTGAGGACAGTGAAGCCTTCCTTAATACAAAGGAGTGTGGTTCTAGTAAATTGATTTGAGCCTGGGAATCGTAGTGGATGCTGCAGTGCACTTCCTGGATTCCTCTTCAGGAATGAAGGACTTATTCCCCAACTCTGGGAAACATCCAGAAGACATCCCTAAGCTGTCATACTTTGGGGGAGATTACTCAAGAAAACTTACTCAGCCAAAGTCATACCTCCTTCCAGGGATAACCCACATCCAATGGACTGATCATCTTGGGCAGGGGAGTTTAAAGTCCTGGCCTTCTTGACCCAATTTGGAAGGATCCCAAGGACCATCCCAGCTCAGAGCACTCCATGGGCTTGGCTGAGGACTCTTGGTACATCTCAACTCAGCTCTCCCTCTGCCCAATCCTACTTCCTTCTCCTTCCACTGGCATTGGTTCCAAGAGGACTTCCTAATGTTGTCATGCTTGCTGATCTGTCTGAAAGTCTGCTTCCCAGACAACCAACCTGTAACAGGGGTGATGAAGTATTTGAAAAGTGTTTTATGTCACTGAGCAGAGAGGTATTATTTATGCAGAGATGTAGGAGAACACTAAATGTAATATGTTTAGGTTAAGTCTTGAAGGATGAAATAGGATATTGCTAAAAAGAGAAGGCGGGTGAGGATGGAGAGGAATTTCCAAGAATAGGACCAGAAAAAGCAGAGGCTTGGGAACAGGAGAGAACATAATATGTCTGGATTATGAGAGACCTGTTTCGTAACTAGTAAGAAAGTGCATAGTATTTGGTGAGGGAGTGAAGAAGAGGGAACTGTCAAGAATGAGCCCTAGGTTTCTCACTTCCAGTTTACAGATGATGGTGCCATTTACTGAAGTGGGGAACACTGGGAAAGAACTAAGTTTTACAAGCCAAGATTGGTTTTCTACACATTGATTTTGAGAGGTACGAAATATTTAGATGAAGATATCAAATAAGCAGGTGGATAGATATATGGGTGTAGACCCCAAAGTGGTGATCAGAATTGGGGGTACCTCTTGGTTTCCTTGCTCCAGCTTTTCATTCCTCAATAATTTGATGCTCTCTATAGGTTTTGCCCCTTGCACTTGATCTTCTGAATGGATGGAATTTGTTTCCTTGCTTTTTCTAGTTTGTTCTTGTTCGTTTTTTTATATCTCAAATGAAATATCATTTTCTTCCAGAAGCTGTGCCCAACCACTAGATCAGGTCATTTCCTCATGTTATGGATTTTCATAGTACCATAAACTTTCAGAGTATTTTTCAAAATCATAATTTCACATTTATTCATGTGATTATTTTGTCTCTCCTTCTCACTAGAATTTTCATGAGACCAGGAACCGTGTTTGGTTTTGCTCACCTTTGTACCATATCCCATACTTAGCTAATGCGTAGCACATGGTAGGTGCTCAGAATATATTTGAAAGAATAGTTAATATTCATGTTAATGTGAATAAAAAAGACTAATAGCTATTTACACATGGTGTAAAGCTGTTTCTTTAATTGAATGCATCAGTTAGTATTTTGTGGCAAAAAGATTCTCTGATTCCTGCCAGTTACCCCTAGCTCCTAGTATTTATGTCCTCGTGTAATCCTGTCCCCATGCATATGTGAGGAACTTGTGGCTTGCTGTAACCAATAAAATATGGCAAAAGGAGATGGGATGTCACTTCCATCATTATGTTACATAAAATTGTAGCTGCCATCTTGCTAGTAGACTGTTTTCTCTTTCCGTTGCTGGCTTTGGTAAAGTAAATATCCATCAGAAGAGGCCCACGTAGCAAGAACTGAGCTATGAGCAGCCAGCAAGGAAGCAAGACTCTCAGCCTGATGACCCAGAAAGAACTGAATCCCGCTGACAACCTCATGCATTTGGAAACAGATCATTCCCTGGTTGGTCATCAAATGACTCCCCAGTCCTGGCTGACACTTTCTGAGAGACCCAAAAACACAGGAGCAGGCACAGATGTGCCTGTATTCCTGACTCACAAACTGAGATAGTAAATGTGTATTTGTCTTAAGCTGCTAAATTTGTGATAACGTTGTTACATAGTGAGAGAGCACCGATTTGGTATCATGGTACCTGGGAATGCCATGCTGCTGTAAAAAATACCAAAATATGTGGAAGTAGCCTTGAAACCAAGGAATAGTAAGAAGCTGCAATAATTTTGAGGAGCTTGATAAAGTCCAGATTGCTTGAACATACTGTTAGTAGAAACTTTAAAGGACTTTACGGACTTTAAAAACACTCTCAAGTTCAAAAGGAAATGAGGAGCATGTTTTTCGAAACTGGAGGAAGGGATATATCTTCATTATGTAATGGAAGAAAACATAGTCAAATGTCTCCTGCAATTATGTGGAAAGCAGAACATGTAAGTCATAGATTTGGATATATAAGAATGGATATTTCAAAGCAAAGTGTTGAAGGCCCCACTGGATTTCTTCTCAATACTTATAGTAAAATGTGAGAGGAGAGAAATAAATGGAGAGAACTGTGAAACAAAAGGAGTTAGGACTTGATGATTTTGAAAATTCCCAGTCTCTTCAAAGGGGAAAATATGCTGGGATAATAAATGGCTTCCAAGCACTGTCAAGAAAAATGGCAGAGAGGCTGGGTATGGTGGCTCATGCCTGTAATCCCAGCACTTTGGGAGGGTGAGACGGGATGATTGCTTGAGCCCAGGAGTTTGAGACTAGCCTGGGCAACATAGCAAGACTTCATCTCTACAAAAAATAAAAAATAAAAATTAGCTGGGTGTGGTAGTGAGCATCTGTAATCCCAGCTACTTGGGAGGCTAAGGTGGGAGGTATCTCTTGAGCCCAGGAGTTTGAGATTACTATGATGAGCTATGATTGCACCACTACCCTCCAGCCTGGGCAACAGAGTGAGACCCTGTCTCAAAAAAAAAAAAAAAAAAAAAAAAAGAAAGAAAGAAAGGGAGAGAGAAAGAAAGAAAGAGAGAAAGAGGAAGAAAGAGGAAGAAAACAATGAATGGCATTTGAGACAGACCCTGTCTCAAAAAAAAGGAGAAGGAGGAGGAGGAGAAAAAGAAAAGTTATGTGCCTTTGGAGAAGTTTACTTAACAAGAGGTGAGGGATGGTAATAGAGAATAGTGCCTAAGTCTGGTGTGAATAACAGTAACAGGATGTATTAACTCGGGCTGCGGTAACAGAATACCACAGTGGCTTAAACAGCAGACATTGATTTCTTCACAGTTCTGGAGGCTGGAAGTCCAAGATCAACATGCCGCCAGGATTAGTTTCTTCTGGCGTCTCTCCTCGGTTTGCAGATAGCTGCCTTCTTGCCGTGTCCTAACATGACCTTTCCTCTGTGTGTCCTTGGAGAGAAAGAGAGAAAGAGAGGTCCCTGGGGTCTCTCCCTCTTCCTATGAGGACGTCAGTGGTGTCAGACTAGGGTTCTACCCTTATGAACTCATTTAAACTTAATTACCTCCTTAAAGACTCTGTATCTCCAAATATAGTCACATTGGGGGTTAGGACTTCAAAATATGAATTTGTGGGTGGGAGGAAACACTTCAGTTAATAACATAGGATAAGATCCAGGACTATTCTATAGTCTTTGAGGACAAGGATGTAATAAAGCTAGTTTGCCAGCATCCCTTGCTAGAACATGTGCTCTACTGGGGCAGGAAGGGTGTCTGACTTGTATAACATGGTACTCATAGCACTTACTGCAGTGCCTAGTCATGTAAACATGTATTGAATGAATTAGTGAATGTGGTATTGGAAGGTGGGTGCAAAGAAGGCTATCTCAGTGGTCTAAGATGTGAGGTGCCCCAAGTACCTAAATTCATTCAGCGTGGGAATGAAGAGAAAGACTGACAATGAATGGCAATAAGCAGTGACAGTGAGAAGTGGGATAAAGCAGAGGGAAGAATCATGGGTGTGTAATGCTCTGTGACTAAGTGACATGGTGATCACTGTCCTATTAGTGAAAATAGAGAAACTGAGAAAAGTTAGCTCACTATTACTAATCTTCACTTTGAAATGAGATTGCTGTTATTAATTTAGGACTAATTCTGATTTGTAAAACAATGTTCTCATAGCTTCTCCCAGATGTTCCCTGAATGTTCTCTAAGACGTGATTTATCTCCCTTCCAGCAACATTCAGGCATCCTGTATTCTTACCACTCTCACCCTACTTTGGTGGCCTGAAGAGAATTATAAGCACTAGGCTGGGCAAGGTGGCTCACATCTGTAATCCCAGCACTTTGGGAGGCTGAGGTGGGCAGATGGCTTGAGCTTAGGAGTTAAAGACCAGCTTGGACAACAGGGAAAAACTCTGTCTCCACAAAGTACAAAAAAAAATTAGCTGGTCATGGTGGTGCACGCCTGTAGTCCCCCAGCTACTTGGGAGGCTGATAGGAGGATCACTTGAGCCCGTGGAGGTTGAGGCTGCAGTGAACTGTGATGGCGCCACTGCACTACGGCTTGAGCGACACAGTGAAATCCTATCTCAAAGCAACAGTAACAACAACAACGAAAATTGTAAGGACTAGAAATACACATTTCTTTTTTTTATTTTTCGTTTTTATTTGATTTTTTCTGAGAGACGGTCTTTCTCTGTCACCCAGGCTGCAGTGCAGTGGTGCAATCATGGCTCACAGCAGCCTCAACCTCCTAGGCCCAAGTAATCCTCCTGTCTCTGCCCAAGTAGCTGGGACCACAGGTGCATGGCATAACACCTGACTAATTTTTTTTTAAGTTTTGTAGAGGCAGGGTCTCCCTATGTTTCCCAAGCTGGTCTCAAACTCCTGGGCTCAACCAGTCCTCCCACCTCAGCCTCCCAAAGTGCTGAGATTATAAGCATGAGCCACTGCACCTAGCCTCTCTTAATAATACTACTTCTTTTATTTGTGGTAGCTATAGTAGAAATAGAAATTATGGTCATTGGCTGGGCTTGGTGTCTCATGCCTGTAATCCCAGCACTTAGGGAGGTTAAGGCAGGTGGATCACTTGAGGTCAGGAGTTTGAGACCAGTCTGACCAACATGGTAAAACCCTGTCTCTGCTAGAAATACAAAAATTTAGCTGGGCATGGTGGCATGCACCTGTAGTCCCAGCTACACGGGAGGCTGAGGCAGAAGAATTGCTTGAACTCAGGAGGTAGAGGTTGCAGTGAGTCGAGATTGCACCATTGCACTCCAGCCTGGGCGACAGAGTCAGACTCCATCTTAAAAAAAAAAAGAAAAGAAATTGTGGTCATGTTGGGCATCACAAAGATACAAAACCTCTAGGTACTAGTGCTCTTTATTTCAAGATTATTTCTCTTTTCTTCACTTCTTCCTTGTATTTATAATTCTAAGGGAATGACTCAAAACTAAATTTCTTAGTTCTCTAGCTGAGTTATTTATGAATGGAAATTTGCATCTAATGGCAATCTACTTTCTGAAAGAGCTCATAATTACAACAATCTCAGTTTTTTTTCGAACTTTTTGAACATATCTCTTATCAACATTTATTTTGAACATATTTCTTATGAACAGACTATTTTTAGCTAACTTTAAAAGTGAAACTCAAGGCCAGGTGCAGTGGCTCATGCCTGTAATCCCAGTACTTCGGGAGGCTGAGGCGGGTAGATCATTTGAGGTCAGGGGTTTGAGACCAGCCTAGGCAACATGGTGAAACCTCGTCTCTACTAAAAATGCAAAAATTAACCGGGTATGGTGGCAGGCGTCTGTAGCCCCAGCTACTAAGGAGGCTGAGGAAGGAGAATAGCTTGAACCTGGGAGGCGGTGGTTGCGGTGAGCTGATATTGCACCACTGCACTCTAGCCTGGGCAACAGAGTGAGACTCTGTCTCAAAAAAACCCCAAAACAAAACCAAACCCAAAACTCAACAGACTGTTAAATATAGATTTAGAGTAGTTGGATAACATCTGCTAATAAAATTTAGCCCCAAGAAATTACTTGTTTATTATTAATGATTGGAATGCTTTCTTCTAGCCTTTGCCCTAGCTGCTCCAAAAGAGCAAAAACCAAATTCAGTATTTAGACACACTCCACTTCCAGACTGTGTTAACGTTCTTTATGAGTAGGCAGCATTTGCTGCTACTCACAAGTCCTTGAGAAAAGGATTTGCTCATTGGGTTAGGACTTTTATAATTAAATGATATAATGACCATTTTAAACTATTGCATCATGTTAATGTCCACCAATTTTAGTAATCTGTCTTTGTACAGAAATTTGCATATAGTTCTTTGAATGTTTTATTGCTCCTTGCCTTAAACACTCTGTAACAATTAGTGAACATGAAATAGCAATTAGTAACCAAAAAACACATGAATTGTAAATGTGACATTGAAATTGCAAGATATTTAAATTAGGATTCAGATTTAGCTGCTTTAACAAAGACCAAAACAAATTTAAACAGAATAGAATTTTCTTTCTCTAATCTGTCACACAGGGGTAGAGTTTTAAAAATAACAAAAACGGAAGATGGCCGAGAGAAGCCAGCGCCAGAACGCAGCTCCCAGTGAATGAGACGCAGAGGGCTGGAGGACTTCCCGGTTCCAAACGAGGTGCTGGGTTCATTTCTGTGGGACTGATAGGGCACTGGAATTGGGCCAAGGGAAGGAGCCACACGGTAAGAACTGCCCAGGGGGGGCAAATCAAGATGGGAGGGGAGCAACCCCACCTGAAATGTGCAGCCAGCTCTGAGGGTTGGGGGACTTAGCTCCCTCAGTGCTCCGTTTGGGATCCTGTGCTTGCCTCATTCCTCCTGTAACCCTCGGTCCACGAGAGCCCTGCCAGATGGTGGGGCGCCATTGGTTGTCAATGCAAATCTAAGCATCAGCTACTCCGGGCTCAGCAAATTGTTGCAGGGACCTGGGTGGGAGTTTGGACTAAGGCCAGTGGGATGGACGTCCCACAGAGGGAGGCAGAGTTGGAGATAAATCCACAAAGATGGGGAAAACCCAGTGCAAAAAGGATGAAACCACCAAAGAACAGAACACCTTTTCTCCTCCCAGGGATCACAACTCCTCACCATCAAGGGAACAAAAAAAGACAGAGAATGAATCTGAGTAATTGACAGAAGCAGGCTTCAGAAGGTGAGTAATAACAAACTTCTCTGAGTTAAAAGACCATATTCTAACCCAATGCAAAGAAACTAAGAACTTTGAAGAAAGGTTAGACAAAATGCTAACTAGAATAACCAGCTTAGAGAAGAACATAATGACTTGATAGAGCTGAAACACATAGCATGAGAACTTTGCAAGGCATACACAAGTTTCAACAGCCGAATCAATCAAGCAGAAGAAAGGATATCAGAGATAGAAGATCAAATCAATGAAATAAAATGAGAAGGCAAGATCAGAGAAAAAGGAGTGAAAAGAAATGAACAAAGCCTCCAAGAACTATGGGATTATGTGAAAAAACCTAATCTATGCTTAATCGGCATACCTGAGTGTGACAG